>JAMAKR010000087.1:0-40610 GCA_023628425.1 Chaetomiaceae sp. PYS4301M
TGGATGGATGGCCTGGTGGCTGGCTGCCGGAATTCCATTATCTGCCCGAGAGGTAGATTCAACATCTTCAAGATCTTGCATACCAATCTGGAACCCAACCAGGGGCAATGGTTGTCTCAGATCGGTGTAGATCGCTGCATATTCACCGGGCAGGGCTGGAGCTGGCCATCTCGACTTCCACACACGAACCCGAGAGTTGGAGAATAAAAAGTGAGCATGGAAATGGTATCGTCAAGTGACAGCCAGGGCATATGTGGAAAAAACACCGACGGCACAGCGGGAAAGGAAAGCTGCGGCACACCCGGGCCGCGTTCTCACACGTTTCCGGATTACGTCCCTGAGTCCCTCTCTGTCGAAAAGCCGTGGATGGAGTCGATCTGAACTTTAGGCAAGTCCCCGTGTCATCATATCTCCCCTCTCCTTTCCCTGTTATGTACCGGGTACCTACTTTGAACCTCCCAAGTTCCAGCATTTAAACTGGGCCACCCCCGGGTCCACAGGTTCTTCACTCTTCCTGGATGGCCATTGCCAGATAACTCCTCCAGATATCTATCCCGACAGGACTTCTCCATCTTCCTGACCTTGAGCCCTACCTGCCTACCTTAGGTAGCAAAACCAATTCCCCAGGCGACCCTGGAAACCTCTCCGCACCTCAAGCAAATCAAGACTCCCGCCTACAGTGCCTGTCACCTCACCACATCCCATCCTGTTGCCCTCGCTCAGCCGACCTCTTCCAACTGGGCGGTCTCCCTTTGAAGCTTCTTTCTTCTCTCCTCACAGCCACTCCCTGTTCCCTGTCCTCGGGGTTGTGATTCTTCACCATGCCGTGCAAACTCGCCATCACATCCATGTCGCTTGGCCGGTGCTACGCAGGTCACTCGTTCGCCGACAAGCTGGACGTCGCGCAAAAGTATGGGTACCAAGGCATCGAGCTCTTCCACGAAGACCTGGCCGATCTGGCTGATGGTCTGTCCGGCGGGCACTCGTCTCCCACAGGCCCGCCGTTGTGGGCACAGATCGAAGCTGCCCGCCACATCCGCCAGATGTGCGAGGCCAGAGGTATCCAGATCCTCTGCCTTCAACCCTTCAGTCACTTCGACGGTCTCTTGGACCGGGACGAACACGAACGCCGGCTGGATCAACTCGAGTTCTGGTTCAAGCTCGCGCGCGAGCTCCAGACGGACATCATCCAGATCCCCGCCAGCTTCCTGCCCGCCCATTTGGTGACCGAAGACCTCGACCTCATCATCTCAGACCTGCGCAAGGTTGCCGACATGGGGTTGCACGAAAACCCTCCCATCCGCTTCGCCTACGAGAGTTTGTGCTTCAGCACCCGTGTCAACACATGGGAGCGCTGCTGGGAGGTGGTGCAGCGCGTCGACCGTCCCAACTTTGGCATGTGTCTCGACAGCTTCAACATTGCCGGCCGCATCTATGCCGATCCCACCGCTGTTTCAGGCTGCACCCCCAACGCCGAGGAAGCGGTGCGTGAATCCATGGCCCGCCTGGTCTCGCAGGTCGACGTTAGGAAAGTGTTCTACGTCCAGGTCGTCGACGCCGAGCGCCTCAGCGAGCCTCTTGTGCGCGGCCATCCCTTCTATCACCCTGAGCAATCGGGGCGTATGAGCTGGTCGCGGAACTGCAGGCTGTTTTATGGCGAGAAGGACCGCGGCGCCTATCTCCCCATCCAGCAGATCGCCCATGCGTTTTTCCATGGGATCGGGTTCGAGGGATGGGTCAGCCTTGAGCTCTTCCACCGCCGCATGGCTGACGAGGGTTCGGAGGTGCCTGAGGAGTTGGCCAAGCGTGGTGCCATCTCATGGCTTAAGTTGCAGAAGGATATGGGGTTGGCGACGGACAAACCGAAGACGCGGGTGGAGAGGGTATTCGCGTCCTTGTAGAAGAGGGCGCATAATTTGTATTTTCTCCGGCGTTGGTGGCATGGAACTGGGGGACAGGGTCAGCGGCGGGTTTCATTTTCCTGAGGGTATTTCCTAAGACAAACAGCTCTTCCTCACATTCAACGACATAATACAAATGTGACATGCATTGAACTACCATTTCTCCGTCTCAACTTCTCCCTCCCCTCGCTATCTCTCTTACACACTCACACACACATGCGCTCTTTCTCTCTCACGCCTTCTCATATCAACCACCCAAAATGACAAATATCACATTCCCACAAACTCATCTAATCCTCCTCCCCCTTAACCTTCAAATGCTTCGCCACAAACTCAAGCGCCGCAGTATACCCATACACCCCCATCCCACAAATCACCGCCACCGCCTTGTCGCTCAAATAACTATGCTTCCGAAACGCCTCCCTGGCATGCACATTGGACACGTGAAGCTCAACAAACGGAATATCCACCGCCAACAGCGCGTCCCTGACCGCCACGCTCGTGTGCGTCAGCGCGCCGGGGTTGATGATGATGGCCGACGGTTTCTTCTCTTTCGCCGCCTCGCTGTTGGGCCCCCACCCGGCTGCGGCTTGGATCCGGTCTACGATGGCGCCTTCGTGGTTGGATTGGAAGGTTGAGAGGGTGATACCTAGGGAGGCGGCTTGTGTGCGGGCTTGGGCTTCGACGTCGGCGAGGGTGGTTGAGCCGTAGATGTGCGGTTCTCGTTTGCCGAGGAGGTTGAGGTTTGGGCCGTTGATGAGGAGGATGTGGCGCGTCATTTTGGGGGGTGGTGGTGTGGTGTGGTGTGGTGTTGAGAGTTAAATGTTGGGGGCTTTCAGGGGTTTGGTTGGTCAGGGGTAACTAATACAGACACGGAGCGGAGCGTACGTGATGTTGGAGAGAGTAAAACAAGGCGAGGACATGCTCTTGATCACATTCAACGGATATTAAAACGGCTACGTGGTATTTTGATATGCTTCACACTGCTTTGAAGCCGGCTAGATCTCATTTCACCATGGTCCGCTCCTAGTATGTCCGGATCAGATCCGGCTCGGGCGTCAACCGGCACTTGCTTCCAACTGTTGATGACTTTCCCTTCTTGCGGCCAGCGAGTTTCCATCCAGCACCCTTTCCCACTAACACGACCACAACGAGCGTTAGCCGGGGCCACTTGGGAAGCATGTTCATCCGGAAACCCTTTCGTCATGATCCGATATCCGGGGTCCCCGTGGAGACAGCCCCACACAGCTCGCCACCCCCTCTGGAAGAAGGCTCTCCCACGGGAATGCTTGGTTTCCACACGAATCAGGAACTGGTGCTCAACCTCACTTGGGGAAAGCAACTAGCATGATACTTGCCGATGCTGCCTGTGATGGACTCACGAAGAGGTCACAACCTTATGTACTTGTACACAACAGGCCTGATGTATGTACATGCCTACAACTCTATTGCCTCCGTCATGCATTAGAAAGCGATGCTGAAGTCCCAAAATCCGGGGAAGTGGGTCAGGGGACAAGACCCTGTGACGGAGGCGATGTCGGGGATCCAGTGAGGGCGGAACGGGGCCCCCGAGTCCGGCTTCCTGCGGCTTGCCGTGGCCAAGACCCTCTCCAGTACGGCGGGCCTTGAAACACCGCCGTGTCCCCCGTCCCCGCAGCGTGCACCGTTCAGATGACTCTTTGCAGGCAGCTCATCTCAAACTTAATCATTTTCACTCTGTAAACCACATGAAACACCTCTTCTACACTCATACCATTCAGTGCGTGACAATCAACAATGGCTGTGGGTGGATTCTCAGAAACGGACCTTGACGACATCTACTCCTTTGCCGTGCAACTCGGCAAGGATGCCGGCAAGCTTCTTCTTGAGGCGGCGCAGTCAAGGTTCAGCGGCAATGGCCAAACCACACAAGAGTTTGAGGAGAAGGATAGCGCAGTAGACATTGTGACCAAGACGGACGAAGGTAAGACACCGGTCATGATACCGCAGTCCATGCCACACCCAATAGACCTCTAACACCCTGCAACAGATGTTGAAGCCTTCATCAAAACCTCCATCACCCAAAAATACCCCTCCCACGCGTAAGTTGCCCCTCGAATATCCCCACACACCGTTTCCTAGGCCCCTAACACCACCGCCCCCTCATCAGCTTCATCGGCGAAGAAACCTACTCCAAAGGCTCCTCCCGGGCCTACCTCATCGACCGCAGCACCCCGACCTGGTGTGTCGACCCGCTGGACGGCACAGTCAACTACACGCACCTCTTCCCCATGTTCTGCGTCTCTATCGCCTTCCTGGTCGACGGGCAACCCATCATCGGCATCGTCTACGCGCCCTTCCTCAACCAGCTCTTCACGTCGTGCCGCGGCCGCGGCGCCTGGCTTAACGAGACCCAGCGGCTGCCGCTGGTGCGGAATCCGGTCCCGCCCATGCCGAAGAACGCGCCGGGGGGCTGTGTCTTCTCGTGTGAGTGGGGGAAGGATAGGCGGGATACGAAGGATGGGAATCTGTCGCGGAAGGTGGAGAGTTTTGTCAATATGGCCGCGGAGGTTGGGGGGAGGGAAGGAAAGGGGGGGATGGTGCATGGTGTGAGGAGTTTGGGCAGGTATGTTTGATGCCTTTCTTCGGGAGGGTTGTTGTCTGGTATTTTGCCCTGCTGACTCTTGGGAAAATAAGCGCAACGATGGATCTTGCCTACACGGCAATGGGCGCCTTTGATATATGGTGGGAGGGAGGGTGTTGGGAGTGGTAAGCAAAACCGAGCGTGGCACGAACGAAGGACGGTGTTAATATGACCATACAGGGACGTCGCCGCGGGCATTGCCATCCTGCGAGAAGCTGGTGGGTTGATAACGACAGCAAACCCCCCGGAAGATCCTCTCACGGCCGAGATTGAAGAAGTTAAGCTGGGCAGTCGTCTATACCTCGCGATACGGTGAGTGATATCATGAGCTTGCATGCATTTCTCTGAGCACGGTAGCTGACTTGGACGTCAAGACCCGCAGGGCCGTCAGCCTCCGAGTCGGGGAGGGAAGGGCAAGAAAGAACCGTTCGGGAAGTATGGCGGCGTGTGAGGGAACTCGACTACAACCGCCCAGGCGCGTGAGCTGTTGCGAGAAAACAATGGCGCAGCCAGCCTTTGCGTGGATCAAGAGGAGAGTGGATTATATCCTATTATACCCTCTGCACACATCCCCGGTTTCGAATACCCAAATCGTGCTAGAGGCGACCATCGACGATCAAGGCGAGGGCCAAGGGAGAGGAGAGACTCCGCGGCAAGCACTGACTCCAAGGGTCAAAGTAAGAAATACCCAAGAACTTCCTAGAAGACGGGGTACAAGGTCAAGGTTGCCAATAGCCACCAGTATGAACGTTGATGCTGGCCTGAAATTATGTTGGCTTCATGGTAGCTCTCCCTTGAAAAGCTGTCAGGGTCATAGCTGAGATTCGCCGAGAGCCCCTTTGGCCAGCGTTTAAATCGAAAGTCAGCTTTCCCACATGTCCAATGACTAACGCTCGACTCGGGCCGTAGCGCATGGATGTACAGTACCATCACAGGCCGACGACTTGTCTAACCCGCGAGAGCCGATCCGAAGTGGAGAGTTTGGGCCTGGCGCCCAGGTAACAATAACTGTACTGAGGTGCGTGTCGGTTGCGATCCACAATCCAGCCAGTCGGAGTCGCGTAGCACCGAAAAGCCAAGAGTTGTACACGCCGCTGCTCTGCTAATGCGACGGCAACTTAGTCCAGCCCGGGAAAAGCAGCCGCTCGCCCCTGGCTGCCTTTGCCCTTCTTCTGCTTCTTTTTCGCCTGTTTCCTTGGCCGTTCGTATTCGCTGTCGCTGTCGTCCTCGTCAGAATCCTCATCGCTATCAGCGGACCTCTTGATCGTAGCGGCTTCGAGTGCCCCGCCCTCCTCCTGCTCTTCGAGACCCTCCACGCCGGACTCGGCCCAAACTTTGACCGTCCTGCCGCCACCACTAATCAGACGGTTTTGGTAGTCAAAGGTCAAAGCCGCGACGCCCTCGATCTCATCGTGCTTGAGAACCGCCTGCACCTCGCGCTGCTTCAGGTCGACGATGGCCATGCTACCATCGCCAACACCAACAACCACCTTCTTGCCCCAGCCGAGCTCGTCAGGAACCCGCACAATCGCGTCCAGGCTGTCACCATCCCTCTTGCCCTTTCCGCCAGCGACATAGATGCGCTCCTGCTGGTCGTCCCATGCGCCGCGGTCCCAAAGCGTCAAGATACCACCACCAGTACCAACAGCGACGACTGCGTTGTTGCGCATGCGTTTGGGTCCCAGACCGGTAGGAATGATGGTGGAGCAGAGCAGCTCATCCTCCTGGTCCTCCGACGTCGCAACTATCCCAGCCCTCAGGTCTGTGACGGCAAGTGTCGTGCCTCCCGTGGACACCCATTGCTTCGAGAAACCGGAAGTGCTCTCGGCCGAGGCGGGCAACGGCGTGATGCTCGAGATGTAGTCGGCGTGCGGGACGTGTTTGCGCACGGGCTTGGGATTGAGGCTCCCGTTCTCGCGGAGATCGAAGATATACAGGCCGCCCGAGTCGGTACCGAGCAGCAGCGTCTGCGGAGACAGGACATGCAGAATGGCAGGGCAGTCGGTCGTGCTGGTGGCGCTGTTGCGGGGGGGAAGGCCGATCTTGGAGACGACGATGCCCGTCTCGGGGGAGAAGTGCTTGACAACGGAGTCGGTGCCGGCGGAGTAGAGAGCTGACAGAGAGACTATCAGCCAATGCGTCTTTACCCAATGCGTTGCAGAAGCCCTGTTTCCACCTCACTCACCTTCCCCATCGTGGCTGTACGTCAAGTAACGGCAGCTTCCCTTGTGCCGATGTGTGCTCCACAAGCTCTTGATCAAGCCCTTGCCGCTGTTTGTGGTGGTGTTTGAACCATTCTCGTCGTCATCCTCGCTCGGCAGGCGGAAGCTCTCGACACGGCCACTGGAGAGGCCGACGGTAAGGATTGGCTTGGAGGGATGGAGGACCTGGGTGAAGAGGTCCGCCGACAGCGGCAGCGTGCAGAGGTTCTCCAACATGGCGAGGCGGGTCGTCGTCTGGTTATTTGCAGAAATGGCCCTTCAGTCTCAGCTCATGTCGCTCGTTGTCAGCCTCGCAGGAACACGGGGTAAGAAAAAAGAAAGTCCAACTCCGTTCAATTGTTGTTCAAAGTCGAGCTCGAGGCAAAGGCAGGCCCAGGCCAACCCCAAAAATTTCGAGGTTCCAGGGTTAGTCTCGCTGCCTTTTCTGGACTAGCGCCACTGTCACTAAATGTCGATCTGCCGTCAAGGCGTCCCTGACTTCCGTGTCACTTTGGATGCCGACCATTAAGTTAAGAATTGAAGAATGTCAAGAAGAATATATCTCTATTCATAACCTCTATATTAGTATCCCATGGCTGGTCACTGATTTGGTGGATGAGAAGAGGGACAAGGTTGAGAGGCAGTGTGACAAGCTTCCATGTTGAGCAAGCTGCCATAAGTATTTCCTGAAAGAGACTAACGTCACCCATTAACATTAATAACTACACCTGGCAGACCCATTCTGGATCGGCGGTTTCTGTTTGAACTGGATCGCTTTCGTCACCATTCCAGCTCCTTGGTTCCTGCTGCGACTTTCAGACCTTCGCCGTAGATTTAAGATCGTCAGAACATCGGAAACAGGCAGATACTAGCGACTCAGATGTAGCTCAAATAAGCAAAGCCGTCTTTTTTTCTCACCCCCCGCAAAACACATTTTGGTGCCTGGTTCTCGTCTCAACTTGGATCCTGCTCTGAACAACACCGTCATTCATCAACTCTTTGCAGTGTTCGTTTGGCCACTCCCGGTATTGATCTCGACATTATACTTCAGGGAAGCAGACGGCAGCCATGGCGTCGATACGGCTCTTATCGTCCCTTCTCTTCTTCTTTTTCTCCTTCAGCATGGCCGTCAATCTCACGTCGAGGCGAGATCTGCGCTGCATTATGTACTTCACTGGGTAATGGCCCCCCTTCACCTCTCGACAGCCACCGCAAGCCCAGGGATTGACTGACCCTTTTGCTTGAACATAGTCAGCATCCAGTTGCGCCTCCAATAAGCCAATTGCAGCATGTCACGCATGTCGCTGTCGCTTTCATGAGCCCCGGGGTGTTCAACGAGCCCGGGAGAACAGACTGGCCGCTATTTACCACCGTCGACGAAGTACGGGCAAAGTTCCCTGAGGAGACCAAAGTCTTAGTTGCCATTGGCGGTTGGGGAGACACAATTGGTTTCTCCGTCGCCGCGCTGAATGACGAAACCCGCAAGACGTTCGCTGAGAATGTGGCCAACATGGTCGCCGAGACGGGTGCTGACGGAGTCGACATTGACTGGGAGTACCCAGGGTAAGCCGGATCTGGATTGCTCGTGAATGACATGCGAGGCTAATGCTCAGCTCAGCGGAAACGGAGAAGACTACAAGCAGGTGCCCAACTCGGCGAAGGCCTGGGAGATCAACGCCTACCCGCTCTTGCTCGCGGAACTTCGCGCCGCTCTTGAGGCAGACAAGATCATCTCTGCCGCCGTTCCTGGTCTGAAGCGGGACATGCTCGCCTTCACTCGCGAGACGGTTCCGCGAATCATGCGCCACGTCGACTTTTTGAACGTCATGACATACGATCTCATGAACCGCCGCGACACTGTGACCAAGCACCACACGGGGGTCGAGTTGAGCCTCGAGGCCGTCGATGCCTATGTCTCTGCGGGAGCGGCGCCGCAGAAGCTGAACCTCGGCTTCGCCTTTTACACCAAGTATTTCAAGACGGAACGCGACGCCTGCGCACTCTCTTCGCCGGTGGGCTGCCCCACGCTGCCGCTCGAGGACCCCGAGACAGGGGCCGATCTCGGCCGCAGCGGCGGCTTTTCCTGGCACGACTCGGTGCCCGAGGACGTGGCCGAGTCGTTTGCGAGGGCCCTCGACCACGGCGTGTACGACGACGAGCAGGGCGGGTATTACTACTGGGACGCGATGGAGAGCCTATGGTGGACCTTTGATACGCCTGACGCCATCAAGCGCAAGTTCCCCTTGATTTTGGGCAAGAGACGCTTGGGTGGCGTGTTTGCCTGGGGCTTGGGGGAAGACGCGCCCTTGTTCAAGCACTTCTCGGCGCTCAGCGAGGGTCTGGAGGGACTTCAAAAGAGCAAAGATGAGCTGTGAGAGGGGCGGTCGTGGCTCTGGCGGCGATGCCAGGCGTTTCCAAGCAATACTCGATACTATCCTTTGAACAACAAGATATCCTTCGGACAACAAGACACTCTCCACCACCCTGTGCAAGAACCACGCGAGTGCTGTCCGTCTGGCTGATGCTTGCTTCTGACCCGCCCCCCCCCCCCCCCGCTGGTCCTGGGGTTTCTTCTCTGATCTTCCCATTCTTTGCATGTCGGAAGGTACCTGGAGCTTTCTTCGCGCTTAGAGGCCATGCTATTCTATTTGGCCCTGTCCCATATTGACGCCGGTAAGACCTTAGCGCATGTTGTGTCAAATTGCTGCTCCAGGGGGGGCAACAATAATATTGATACCATGCATGTATTCCGTATCTGTTTTTCTCTATCACACACGGGCAGTACCTGTTTTACACAACGCTGACGCGAGTAACCCCCGTACGCATGTCCAGGATACTCGCGATGCCATGGAGTAGAATGCCAATGCAGGGTTTCATCACGCCGCGTCGACTGCGCTCTCCGCACCGGCCAGCAGCTCTGGCAACAGAGAAGGCCAACTGGCCTGCTTTCGAAGGACGGCAATGGCGCGATCCGTCCTTCTTGGAGCGGCCGAGCTGAGAGGGCAAGCTTGGTACGGAAGACTGTGGATGGAGTTACATACCAGGAACCACACAACCCACCCCCGCGAGAGATTCGGACCAGTCGGTTTGTTTCCCTGATTCCAGGGGAGCGCCCCGCTATGCAGGGTTTCCATGGGGCTTGGCTTCTTGGTTGACGGGCCCAAGTCTTATTCGGGTGGTTGATCAAATGCACTATGCCACAAGACGACCGCTCTGAGTGGCGAGGCCGAGTGAAGGATGGCGTGGTCATCATGTGTGGTGCCGACTGGTCCGGCAGCCATTGGGACGGCAGCCGGGGGAGATCCGAAAAAATACAACGCTGCAATCACACTAACTTCCCCCATTGTGGGTGGAATTCCCGGTGCTACCTCCACCTTTGACTAACACCCTGCAGCACGCCTGCAAGACCAGCCTTGATGGACCGAAGGATGGATCAAGGGATGGACCAACCTGCCGATTTGTTTATTAGTGAAGGCTTCCCAGTCCTTGGGCGGCCCTCCCGAGGACCCCCGAGGCAACTCACCTCCGAGATCACAGCGAAACCAGCCCAAGATGCGATACACCCTCCTCGGGACTTTGCTCCCCTTACTGCCCCTCTCAACGGCAGCTCCTGCCGAGCCTGTTAGGGTCCCCCAGCATGCCACCATCGTCAGCCGCGAAGACCTTCTTGCCAGCTACGACTTTATCATTGCTGGTGGCGGCATTGCGGGACTCACCCTCGCAGACCGGCTGACGGAGGATCCTAAAGGTAGGCCTCGTCTCTGCCACGTAGGATGCTTCCACTGTCATGTTTTGCTAACGCGCTGTTTCCTTCCGCAGTGAGCGTACTAGTCATCGAGGCCGGCCCGCTCGACGCCGGTCAGGATGGGATCCTTGTTCCTGGCGCTTTTGCCCCGTGGTATTACTTCTGGCCCGGTCTCACCTCCGTTCCCCAGACCGGTCTCAACAACCGGACCATTGGAGCCATTACCGCCCAGGTCGTGGGTGGCGGCAGCACCATCAACGCCATGGTGTACCTGAGGTACGCTGAACCGATGTAGCCGTGATCAGTCGGCAGAATTCATGATGCTGATACTCGGCCCGGTATGCAGGGGTGATGTGGACGACTACGATGCCTGGGGTGCTCTCGGGAACTCGGGCTGGAGCTGGGAAAACATGCTCCCTTACTTCAAGAAGGTGCCGTACATGTCCCCGGGACACTCGTGTATGGCCCGGTTTAGACCTAACATCGTGTGCAAAACAACAGGCCGAAACCTTCACTCCCCCAGATGCTACCTTGGCCGCAACTGCCAACATCTCGTGGGACGACTCGGTCCGTGGTCACTCCGGCCCGGTCCAGTATTCATACCCCAACTACTTCTACCCGGGAAGTGGTGAGTAAACACAGCCGTGAGAGAGACCAGGGAGACGTCCGTTGCTGATTATTTACCAGCTAACTGGTGGAACGCTGCCAACGAGGTTGGGCTTCCCCCAGTTAGGGACCCTCTTGGTGGAAGCAAGCAAGGTGAGTCAGGAGTCTCGAACTTGTGAAGCAAGCTACGCTGACCAATGTTGGCATCTAACAGGTGTCTTTTGGATCCCCTCCGCCCTTGACGCCAAAACCATGACCAGGAACCACGCGAGACGGAACCACTACGACAGAGTCAAGGACTCAAGACCTAATTACCACCTCCTTACGTCCAATGTGGTTGGTAAAGTCTTGTTCAAGGATAAGACCGCCGTCGGCGTGTGCTATCTGTCGACCACCTCTACCACCCCTAACTGCGCTTCGAATGCGTACGCCACCAAGGAGGTTATCTTGGCCGCCGGGGGCTTTGGCACCCCCAAGATCCTCCAGCTGTCGGGTATCGGCCGCAAGAAGTTGCTCCAGAAATTTGGGATCCCTCTCGTCACAGACCTCCCTGGTGTCGGGCAAAACCTGCAGGACCAGCCGACCCTGTCGGTGCCATACACGTGTAAGTAATGGCGTGTTTGTGTGTGTGTGCTTTGCCCAAGCTTCTCCCGACTCTAACCCACCGCTTCCATGTCAAGTCACCCACAACGTTGTCCCCAACTATGGCTCCTTCCTCGCGAACGCCACATACAATGCCGAGCAGCGGGCTCTTTACGACTCGTCCCGCCCGAGCGCCTACACTCTCGTCAGCAGTCTCAGCAGCAACATTGGCGTGCTCTCGCTGAAAAAGGCGACGTCCTCCTACCAACAGATCATTGCGGCGGCCAACGCACGCAACCCTGCCGACTCGCTCCCAGCCGGCGTTGACGAGACGGTCCTTGCGGGGTACAAGGCCCAGCGCACCGCTCTGCTGAAGCAGCTCGCCAACGACAACATCGGAGTCGGCACAGTCCACTGGGGCACTGCCGACTCGGCCTTGGTCTACCACCTCAAGCCCCTCAGCCGCGGCACCGTCACCATCAACTCGACCAACCCGCTGGAGAACCCGCTCATCGACTTCCGCACGGGTACCGACCCGACCGACGTCGCCGTGTACACGGCCCTGTTCCGCAAGAACCGCGAGCTGTTCGCGGCGCCCTCCATGCAGGCTCTCGGCCCGACCGAGGCGGCCCCCTTCGGCGCCGGCTTGACCACCGACGAGGAAATCGCCGCCGTCATGCGCGACCAGATCAACCCCTCTAATGCTCACCAGTGCTGCACGGCTGCCATGATGCCCCTGAAGCTAGGTGGTGTTGTCTCGGCCGAGCAAAAGGTGTATAACGTCCGTGGCCTCCGTGTTGCTGATATCAGCGCATGGCCCTTCCAGCTGTCCGGTGCGCCCATGGGAACCGTCTATGCCGCCGCTGAGAGGGTAAGTCTAGCGAATCTTGAGTATATGACCAAACTGACCCTCTGCTAACAATGGAACTCTCCTCTCAGCTTGCCGATCTCATTAAAAAGGAATACTGCTTGGCCGGTGCTTGCTGAGCTCGTTATTCGCACTGCATGCCCGAGAAAGCAGCTGGGTAATTCGGCGAGAACTGACCGGAGAAAAAAGAAAGATCTCTGGCGGCCAAGAAACCAGCATCTCTCTCGGTAGTGATGGTGGGCCCACCGCGAGAGAGAAAAAGAAGGAGAGAATAGGAAAACCACAGGAGTTGGGAGTTTGGCTCGAACTGCAGAAACAGCGAGATCATATCGTGCAAATAGATACCGCCTTTATCCATTCGCCTAATGCTTGCTTGACGTACACAATCTCCATGCTCCCTCAATCCAAAACGCCCCAAACACCATGCAATCCAGCGAATCATCTTTCTTGTGCCTGCCATTAGGGAAAATGATTGATGGCCCCTGAGGGACTGTCGTTGACCATTCTCGTGTTGCCGGCAACGCGGCAGCGCGCTTAGGGTAATCGTACACAAAAGCAGAGTGGGATGTGGGTGCCGCACGTTGCTGGCTCTTGTATGGCTGTTCTCTCGTGGTGGCCACTTTACAGTGCATTACTCTTCGGTCAGGATGAGAGAATCCGCGGGCTTCACTCGCTGTGCCCATTCCCTGTAGTGGTGTCAGAAAGTCCCATCACTGTCGCCAGCCATTCGAGGAAGGGTTGGTCTGGTACTTACGTCCAACTACCATCATAAACCTTTCTCCTCTCCGGCGACCCATACTGGGCCTCGCTCAGTGCCGTCTCAAGAATGCAGGCGGTCACGCCGGTACCGCAGCTGGAGATGATGGGCTTTTCCGGGTCAACGCCTTTCTTCACAAACACCTCTTTCAACTTGTCGGCTGGCAGGAATGCCTTGGTCTCAGCGTCGAGGACTGCGTCGAAAGGGATGTTGATAGACCCGGGAAGATGCCCAGAGGGCAGGCCCGGCCTCGGCTCCGGATCCTTTCCTGACCAACGCCCAGACGACCTGGCGTCCAGCACTTGGATGCCCTCGGCACCCTCCTTGTTGTAGTCCTCAGCGACCTCTCGCACCTCTTCAAAACTGGCAACCTTGGCCTCATCCATCTCCGGAATCGGATATGTCCCACACTCCACCGTCCACACATTGCCCGACTCGGTGGGAAAACCCTGGTCAACCCATAACCGGAAGTTGTTGAGGATGTGCACCTTGGGGTGGCCAAAGACCTTCATGGTCCACCCAACACGGGGCGCGCTGAAAATACCCAGCTCCTGGCTGTCGTAGACCACCACCGTGTCCTCATGGCGAATACCCAGCTCGCTCATGGCCTCGGCAAAGTGTTTCGGGTTCGGCAGCATGTGGGGATATGGGCTGCGCTTGTCGATGACCTTGTCGAGATCGAAGAAGCGCGCCTTGGGGATGCGCTTCTCGCGGAACACCTGGAGACCGGTGCGGCCTTGCGGGTCGTTGGGGAGAAACCATGAGGCGCAAAGTGGAATCACGCGCGGCTCGGACGATATCGGCGACGGCGGACTCTTCTTAAGGGCGTCTGAGAGTTCTTGGGGTGTGACGAGGTAGCTGGAGAAGGAGCGGCGGGCGACGAAGGCGGATGGGAGGACACGGGAGGTACCGCGGCATAGTTGCTGGGAGGCGCGCTGCGATAGCGTCGCGCGTAGCGGACTGAGGGCCGCGAGAGAGGCCATGGTGGAGATGGGATATCCCCCGCTCAACGTTCAATGCCGGCCACGGTCCAATTGGTGCGTATGGAAGTCGTGATTTGGATTGGCACAGATCTCGGAGGCCCGGTAACAACCTCGACTCGACGTGGGGTTTTGTGTTATGGCCGACTTCGATTTCCTTTGTCCATGCTAGAGCCGCCGGGGCCGGGGCGAGTGGGTGGTGTGGTCGCTGGTGACTGTGAGGGGGCAGCTGCTCGCTATCGCTGCAGGAGAAATTGTTCGGCAGGGCCCGCGGAGCTTGGGCCACCTGACGCCATGGGTCCTTGTTTGTTGCCGGGGAGGAAGTCGATCCCAAGAAAGAGCCAAGGATGTAACTTACACAACCCGTAAACATCGTTACAAATCTCAGGGAGCTTTACAGCCTTGTTGTGCGTCCTTCCCGAACATGGGTTGCTCGACAGTTCAATTGACCACAAGGGAACAAGACTTTTGCCAACCAAACGAATGACGCTGCCCCGGAGCAGCTCCATGCGTCATCCCGCACGCCGTCTATCCAAATGAAGGTCAAAATCAAAAAGTGGAACGCCGTCGCGACCTGGCGATGGGATATTCCCGAAGACGATGTCTGCGGCATCTGCCAAGTCCACTTCGATGGAACATGTCCAACATGCAAATATCCCGGCGACGATTGCCCACTGTGTAAGTGCATGCGAGATGCAGGCGGCATTATGATGGACGATTTACTGACCGGGCATCAAAGTATCTGGAAAATGCGGGCACAATTTCCACATGGTCTGGGAATTTTAGATCCCGCGTCCACGCTCATGGGCTGACTGACATCTCCAGCACTGCATCCTTGAGTGGATAAAACAAGACTCGGCCAAAGGCCAATGTCCCATGTGCCGGCAGAGCAAGTCCCAGCCGTCCCTCTGTTGTTCACAGATCTCTCCTAACATGGCGATGGCTTAGAATTCGAATGGACCGAGCAGCCGAATGAGACCACTGTGATGAACACGTCCCAAAGTCTCCCTGAGGGGTGAGCTGCGCACGCTCGGTGTTGCCAACGACGTCGAGTTTGGGGTTAATGGATGCTGCTTGCGCTGCAGAGAGCGTGGGGAAACGCACCGGGAGTACGAGAGTGTACGGGAGGTCCCAGATATGGCCAAACAACACGTCATGAGCTTAAAAGTAGGAGAGAGCTCTGTCCCCAAGAGCAAACAGCACGCTCTTCACCTACGTTGCAGCGATAGATACGAGGGCTGGGCCTCTTAGGCCCAAGGGAGCATCACGTCCGCAAAGGATCGATTGGGGATGGTGCCCTAGACCAGGTACCGACTCTTTAGGCAATTTTGATACAAGCCTCCAGCCGCCTTGGGGAGGGAAGAAACCCAGTGAGCAGTACTCTTAAGGTTTCAAGCTGCTATCTTTGTACCCAGATGAAGAAAGCTTGTGATCCTCGGCGCGCTCCTCGAGACGACGCGATTTGTCCGAGTGTAAGCGATAAGATAAGAGCATCAACCCCACCGCAGCCGACACACAGCGGAGGCCGACGTTCGCTGTTGGGAGCCTTGTCTGTCCTGCATGGCGGCACAATGGACCTTTAGCTGGCCACCAGATTGCACTGGTCTGTCGTCCTTCCCATCCAAGGGTTAGGTGGTTCGCAGGTCTGGGTGGCTTCTCTGGGTGGCTCCTCACTTGAGCCCCTGCCTCAAGTATCCCATGTGTAACGGCGGCCATTCACCGACTTGGAAGTGGAAGCGCATCAAAGAACGCCCGACAGCATGCGGCGTCTGCGCTGCACCCTCACCTCGTTGCATGCGACCCAAGCACCTGCGGCTCACGCTCGACGCTCGCTCTGTCATTAAATTTCCGTACTGACACCAGGCCCCCCAACCCAACTCAAAGTCAATAACCACGAAAGCGTCAATAAATCAACCGCCCCAAGAAGCACGAATAAAACAGGCCATGGCCGACCACGATCACGATCGCCCTGGCTCCCGGGGCTACTACGCCTCACCTGTCCCACCTAGCCCGCGCCCTTCAGTAGGCAGCCGGGCCAGCCGGTCAAGCCTCAGGCGAGAGCAAGAGCGTCAAGAATACCCGACCCATCCCCGACCAGCTTCAGCGGCATATTCCCGGCCGCACACGCCGCAGCACACCACGCCGGCCCCCGTCGATGAACCCCCCGTTGTGGCTTCCCCTCCGCCCACACAGCCAACACCCCCGCCATTCTCGCCGCTCTTCACTCTGCTTGCTACGACTTCGCACCCATCAAACCGGCAGACGATACAATACCCAACGGTGCACTACATCTTTGCCGATGACGACCCCGAGATATTGACCGCCGCGCTGGCGCACCACCACGGGGCGGCCAATGAGAACAACTATCCAGAACACGAGACATCCACGACGACAGACCGGGGCGTGCTCCTAGACATGGAACGAACCGCCGACGGCTCCGGCGTCGAGGTGGCCTGGGCCAGCAGCCTGACCCCCGACTGGGCGGTGGCCTCAGCTCGCGTGAGCCGGATGGAAGGCAGCGGAGGCGGCGGACTAGCGGTTGGTCCCGGCGGCAACCAGATCCTCAAAATCGAAGGTGTGAGCATCGAGCGCTCCTCGGGGCCCGTGGGGGGCAAAAAGATCCCGACACCAGAGGCCGAGATGCACTCCTCGGGGGGCAGTACGGGCACAGCACGACAGCCGGCTCCGCCGGCGCCAGATGAGTACGCGGATCTACTGCAAGAGTTTGACAAGCGGATGTCGACGCTGCGAAAGGTCGTTGAGGCTGCCGGCGCAAGACAGCGGGCGCTGGATGATGGTGCGGCACATTTCTCCGAAGCCACGGCGGTCGAAAGACCAGATGTTGCTTCCCCACCCGAGGCTGGTGGTGAGGATGAGGAACCTCGAGGAGGAGGGAGGTAATGTTTCCTTCGTCGTACCATCTCGCCTTTACTGGGTTATCAGTCCAAGCAAGAGCATGCTAGAGTAACATCTGAACTCGTCTTTTTGCGAGCGGTGACTACAGGATAAGCATTGCAAAACAGGCGTGCCTCTTCTGAGCGTCGGATGTCACTCTCTTTTACCCCTTTCCCTCCCCCATCATCATCATCAACAACCCCTTCTTGTTAGTGTCTTCAATTTTGGTAGACCCGGAACATACTAGCGAACTTGGCGTCTAGGTCATGTGTTTTGGCGGTTTCTTTGGGCGCGCAAAGATGGTCGCATCACTGTTTCCAAGGGGCTAGATATCATGTATCATAGACAAAGTGAATTTTATTACAACGCCCTAACACACAATACCAAGGGAATCAGAAAGCGAGCGCTCCCAAATACCATCAACGCCCTGATATCCTTACCAACAACACGCCATGCTCATGTGTAGTCCGGAAGAAAAAGAAACCAATCTACGAAACAACGTCCCAGGGGACGGCGGTGGGGATACTCTCATCCAACACGACCGTTTCCAAGACAAACCTCACACAACGTCGACATAACGGTTAGAATCAGTAGCCGTATCCCGTCTCTCACGGTCGTGTGCCGAATCATCAGCGACTGTTCCCAGCTGGGAAGCCGGGCTCTGAGGATACTCTCCTTCAACGGTCGGAGCCTGTGGAATCAACGCCTTCCCAATCGATGACGAATCGTTTCTTGGCCGCAGCCTCGACTTCGTGGTTAGTTGGAACTGGAACATCCAAGCCTCGAATAACCCTGTTCAGACGCCGCCTTGATAGCTTAAGGGACGAGGCAGCTTCAGGAGAGATATCGATAGCGCGGGCCGTGTTCAATTGCAGGTCTTCCAAGATGATGTCGCGTTGGAGAAGGCTGCGCTTCTTGCCACCGCCGTTGGCAGCACGGTTGACCATGACATAGGCGACCACGGCGACGACAATGATAACAATAATGAGGACTGTAGTTGCAAGTTAGTCTGGAGTTTCAAGGTGAAATGGAGGTCTCTTTCAAATGACGTACCGCCAATGCCCAAGCAAATCCACTTCTTCTTGCGCGTCTTCCTAGCCGTGGTGACGGCGACCTCGAGCTCCTCGTTCGCCTTGACCATATCTCCAGCAGCCTGTTCGGCGTTGTTGTCGATGGCCATGACCGTCACCTCCTGCTTTGCCAGAAGCTCCTGCATATCGTTGAGGAGGTTCAGGAGCTCCATCAAGCTCTTCTCAACCTGCAACATCTCTTGGTGGCGTTGCTTGACGGCGCCGAGCACGCGGTTGGCCTGCGCCGCACGGCTGCCCATGACAGCTTGCTGGAAGACCTGCGTGTCGCTGTTCACGATTTGGGTAATCTCCGCGTCGGTGGCATCGGGGTGCGCGATACGGGCCTGGCGTTCCATTTGGCCCATCATCTCCTTGCGGGATCCTGCTTCGAGCTCTTGGAACATCTGGATTGCCTGCCTGAGGTCTCGATCCGTCTTGTTAACCTGAGCAACGAACCGAGGGTTGCGGCAATCGGGGTTTGACTTGACGGCCTTGAGGCGATCAGTCAGGCCCCTGTACTGGTCCATTATTTCCTGGGTCATCCCGTCGACTTCTTGCTTCGACCTCGAGCCGGCAGATGAATCCGCGTTATCGAGGGCTCGTTTTTGGAGGCTGCCGAGAACCCCCAGCTTGCTCTTGACTTCTTGGATCCCATTTTGGATGGCTGTGCATTCATCGAGAATCGAGTTTTGGTTTTGCGGTCTTGGGGCTGCAAAAGGCTGAGGTTAGGACTCGTTTCAAGGGACATCCTGCAGACAACCAGGCTCTACTTACAGCCGTAGCCCTGTTGACCCATAGGCGAACCGTAGCTCTGCTGCGGTGAACCGTAACCTTGTTGGGGTGAGCCCCTCGAGTTGAACGATGACATCTCGTGTGTTCCACCTGCCCCCGAGCTCGCAGTTAGAATGACATTGGCAAGCTGCGCTGGAGCAGTCGGCCTAACTCACCTCCAGATTGCACAGCATTTCGGTCGTCGAAAGGATCGGAGCCGTAACCCCTAGAACGAAACCCATCAGTCTCCCATCACGCGCACCAGGCACATTGCGGCTTGCACAAGACCGGGAAAGCGATCAGCCAGATCTTCACGTACCTGCCACCCCCGCCCCCGTTACCGCCATATGGGTTATAGCCGCCGTACTAGCCCACAGTTAGTGACGACATTATCTTCCCAGTAAGCGTCGCTATCGAGCCTGGGACCGCTGGAACTGACACTCATCCTGAAAGAACTGGCGGGTGGAAGCGCTGGAAAGGAGACGTCGGTTTTAGAAGAAACGCGATGGGCGCGCAAATAAGCTCGCCAAACCCGCACGATGAGAGGGTTGAGGAGTCGAGCAATTCAATACCCAGAGAAAGGCGAAAGGCAAAAGGCGGGAGGAGGAACTGGAGGCTCGAGAGTCGAGAGCAGGAGAAGGCCGGGCTGACTGGCAGGGATGCGTGGCTCAGCACTGATAAATGAAAGGCAGGATCCTCAGGAGTGCACCCCTAAATGAGGTTAGGGCCTTGTGGCGCGGGCTGCAGGGAAGCCGCTGTGGTCCCTGCAGTTGGTTCCAATCGCACAGCCAACCGCCTGGGGAATGAAACAGCACCTTTTTCTCAGCATTCCTGACCAAGGCCGAGACCAAAGAGAAACACGGAGAGGCCACACCCAGTCCCGGTCTCAAAAAGGGGCCTGGATCGAGGTTCAATTGTGACCAGCGATTGGGCGTGGTCCCTGAACTGTTGGGTGGGTCGCGGCGCTTGGCTCTGCGGAAGCCAAGCTGGGCTTGGCGGTGTCTGGCTCGCAGCAAAATGTGGGTCGGGTCACAAAAACCGTTTCAGGCCGTAGATCTTCAGGCACGTCCGCTGGGTCAGACGTGGCCCGCTTCGACAAAGCTCAACCCCGTCATCTGTGTTACAACGGCCAGGCAAACTGATAGAAAATGTCATCCAAAAAAATGCAGCCATTGCTTCGTTGGCATGATTCCAACTTTGGATTGCTCCCGTTGCTACATACTTGGACGGCTTCCTGCCCGAGTCGCACAGCCTTGAGTGTTTAATGTAACCTTCTTCGGGAATGGTCCACTGTCCAATATTGGCGTGCTGCGCGAGGCAATCCGCCCCAATTTTCAGCTCGAGCTTCGAGGCCAGTTCACCAGCCATCCACCCCACTCATTTTCATCAGCCCTTCTCTTGTCCACGAGGATATTCAACAGCCCCAGCTGGCCTGGTTTCAGCGCTTGGGCACTCATGACTGACAGCTGCGAAGTTCTCCTGTTCTTCCTCTGAGCATGGTCTGAAGCTCCGCTTCTGCGCCTGACTGACGGCCAAAGCACTCCCGGCCCCAAAGGGAGATCGCAGTAGCCCCTACTGCAGTAGTGGCCCCAGTCATCCATGTGATTCCATGCGATCTGGATTCGTTTGAGATACGACCCGGCGATCTTACCGACCATGCCGTCTGATGTTGTTATGAATTCATCTATGAACCGTGCACACAACAAACAAACTCCAAGCAATAAAATGATCGCCGTCCTCGTGTGCTCTGCCCAGCCAAACCTATCACACGACGGCATAGGCCGACGCATAGCTGACACTGGAATCCCACTGCGTCTTGACCAGACTGCTCCGCTGGTACTGGACGAACTTGAACTTGCTCTTGCCCGTCTCCGCGCCCTCATTCGCGACCGATTCCAGAGCTGCCATCATCACACCGATTGGGTGTCTCCCGCAGACAGTGTTGTGAGTCTCCTTGACGACCTTGTAGAACGCGCTGTGTGCCCCGGACTCGACCGCATCCATGGCCATATGGTCGAGGACCCGGATGACCTCGTGGATTTTCGGGGCTTTGGGATTCTCGGCCGCCCCGTTCCAATCCGGCGTGACCTTCAAAACTTCGTGTTTGGTCCCTTGACCCTTTGGTTTGTCGAGATCCCAGATCATGCCGTCGTGGAATTCAGGTCGGTAGCTAAAGCGAGAGCCCCAATGGCAGAAATCGGACGAGATGATCCAGGCGGTCTCCTGGTCCTTCAGGTACTGTGAGAGAAGTTGCCCGAACGATTTCTCCTCTTGCTCCGACGCGTCACCGACGAGAATGGGAACTATCGGCGGGTACTTGCTGCTATCGTTGCCAAAGGTTTGCTCGAGTCTCTTCCACAGGTAGGGGATGTGCATCTCAAGGGAGTGCTCATCTACTTCTCGACGTGGTGGCATGTCCGAGAACCGGCCGGTTTTCCTGAGCTCGGATGTCGTGGTCTTGTCGACAACAAGGTCTCCGAAGGGCGTTTCATACTTGTCGAAGGTTGTGAGGGCACACCCGCGTAGATAGTAGGTGTGGGACGGTCCGAGAATAAAGACCCGTTTCGCCGACCTCAGATCGAGTGCCTTGTACGCCCAGGCTGCACAGGGCCCAGAGTACGAATATCCAGCATGTCTATAAGAAGTGAGCTGGCCGTTCGACGAGAAAAAGGTGCTATCAACTTACGGGGCAATCACCACTCTCGCGTTTTGAACCGGGAGACTTTCATCGTTCAAGGTTATGGGAACGCGATCCAGGAACTCATCGAGCTGTGAGGAGAGCTCTTCGGCGTCATCCTCGTACCAAGATCCGGCATGACTGGCCTCTCGAGTTCCCATCCTGTCTGTACGAAAGCTTCAGAGTGAAAAAAAAAAAAGAAAAAGAAAAAAGAAGAGAGAAGCGAGTCTCTTGATGTAAGTTTGTCGCTGTTGATTTTGGGGTCGTTGAGCTCAGAGACATAAACTGCGACGTAGGTATTGGGAGGACAGAAGGAGAGGGGCAGCGGTTGAGGCGGGGTATGTAAGGAATACGGAATACATACACTCAGCACAAACCGCTGCCCCGCACCAAGAGTTATCTTACATTCCGTGACGTGAGGGGGCTTGCAGTTACACTTAAGGTCCCTTGAATAGTCTTAACACAAAAGCCGCCCACATCGGCGTTGGGACCACGATCGGCAACATTCCATAATGTACTACCAATATGAGAAACTGTTCTTGTCCCGTCATGGGTCCCTAGGCAAACTCCCAAAATGTCGGGATGCCCCGCTGGACACAAGCCCCAGCATCGCGATTCCAGAAACCAAACTCCGTATCCAAAAGCATGGAAGGTCCCCAAGCAGATCCAACCTCGCAGCCAACCTATCAACAACTAACGCCAGATCCTTCCAAAACACCTGGCTCCCTCACCCTCAGGAAAGAAACTGAGAGTTGCATAAAAAAGAGAAGACAACCGGAAAACCATCGCGGAACTACCTCCCGAACCACGAGGCACCACCAACACCCCGACTCGGCCCAGCACAAGATAAGCAACGCCGGTGATCGCCAAGATTGCTGATAGAACAGCTAAAGCAGACTGTCTTTCCGCAAGCGCCGCAAGTATGATCCTCCATGCTGAGCCCATACTCATCAATGTCCATCATGTCACCGTCACTGTTGTTGCACAGGCCCACGCCGCAGTCTTCACAATTCGTTGCTACGCTCTGGGCGGCGAGGGGCGGCGACGGGGGCGACGTCGTGGAAGAGTCGGGGGATGACGCCAACGAGCTTGCCGAAGATGCTGGTCCGGGTGGCAAGTTCCAGAAGCTGTGCAGAGACCGCTGCTGGCAGCCGTGATGGCTTTTCGTGTGGGTTTGGGAAGGTCCGTCGAGTCTTGAGGTTTGCGCGGGCTGGACGTGTTGAGGCTCATGGGGTCGGCGTTGAGCGGAGTAAAGGACACCCAGGGTGTGTTCTGGAGGCAAGGACGCGGAGGTGAGGACTTGGCTCAGGAACTCTCTTGGCTTGGCTAGACTTACGGTATACTTCTGGCTCCGAGGGCCTGTTGTCACGAAACCGCTTCATCGTTCGGCTTGGCAAATGGGATGGCGTCGACAGTCGCGGCGCGAAGAAGCCGCGCCTGGCAGTGTCCATTGCCGCCATGGAATCAAAATTGAAGGAGCCGCTGTTGAGCTGCTGCTCCGATGAAAAAATCGGCCCGAGGCCGCACTCGGATCTCTTGCGCTTGAGGACCATATCGAGTCGTGTTGAAAGACGAAGGAGAAGTCGGTCACAATAACGATGGCGGAAGACAAGAAGACGGAATCAAAAGGATTTAATGTTCGAATGACTGGAGGCAAAATCAATTGATGCTTTCGGGGACAAGACTGAAATAACTGAGGTGCTGATAACGAAGAGCGGGGGTGCGCGGCAAAGGGCATAAACGTGCGAAGTAGAGTTGCACACCAAGCCGAGCAGACAGGGAACGCATGAGCGAGCGCGACGAGACGCATCAAAGACGCGACACACTTAAACATTCAGCTGCTGAAGCTGACTAACACGATTTAATGAGTGAAACAGTGGCTGGCGTCTTGGCAACCTCGTGATTTGGCGTATCGATGTGGGGGCTCCGGACGCGAACACTTAAAAACGCGCTCTTCATCACTCCAGGACCCCGGTTGGCTTGGTCATCACGACACAAGAGCAAAGCCCCCTCCATCAGAACGAGATCGCAACGAGTTGGAGACCCAGTCAGCCTGCAGATAATGCAGGACACTCTGTTGTCATGAATTCCAGCCTTTTTGCACCAGGGCTCAGCACACATCCAATCAACCTCCCGAGATGACAATCATGACATCCGAGACAGAACCAACGGTTGAGGGGCGGATTTCTGCAGAGGAAGAAGGCGGCAACCAAAGCAATACTGCGGATTCTGGAATTGCGTCACTGAAATACTCATTGCTGGGGCCGTCCTTGACAAAGGCCGGCCAGGATTCGGTTGACCAGTCCAAGGCATGTTCATCACCATCTCAATACCGCCCCCGCCAATGTCTCGCTGCTAACCGAGGATCTCCGCCCTCTCACAGGTCTCTGAAATCATATATAATGCGTCCAAGGGCTCCAAATTCTTCAACCACGAGGAGGTAAGGGATAAATCCCTAACGGTCAAGATCGACGGCATCCTCGCCAAGAAGCGCCGCCTGGAGACGCTGAACCTCGCCCGTGAGCTCCGCGCGGCCGATAGCCTGCTTTCTGAGCTGGAGCTTTCACGTGATCTGACGCAACACATTGTGCATCTGGATTGCGACGCATTCTATGCCGCTGTGGAGCTGCTGGACCGGCCTGAGCTGAAGGATGTGCCGTTCGCTGTCGGCGGCGGGGTTCTGACTACGTGCAACTATGTCGCCCGTAAATTCGGGTGCCGCAGTGGTATGGCCGGTTTCGTGGCCCAGAAGCTCTGTCCTGATCTGGTCCTCCTGCCGCTCAACTTCGACAAGTACAATGCTAAGGCGGCAGAGGTGCGCGAGATTCTGGCCGACTACGATCCACGGTTTGAGAGTGCCAGCATCGACGAGGCCTATCTCAACATCACCGAATACTGTGTCAGGTATGAGATGGACCCGGCCGACGTGGTTTCCCAGATGAGGAGAGAGATCCATGAAAAGACGCACATTACCGTTTCGGCGGGCATCGCAGCAAACGCCAGGCTTGCCAAGATCTGCTCCAACATGAACAAACCCAACGGGCAATTTGTTCTGCCCCGCGACCGGACGGTCATCATGTCCTTCATGCGCGATCTCCCTTGTCGTAAGGTGAATGGCATAGGGCGTGTGCTCGAGCGCGAGTTGGCGTCGGTGGGCATCAAAACCTGCGGCGACGTCTATACGCAACGACAGTATCTGGATCAACTCTTTGGCCAGAAGACATACGAGTTTCTTCTCCGCTGCCATCTCGGTCTCGGCCGCACAAACATCCAGCCCGCTGAGGAGTACGAGCGCAAGAGCGTTGGCACCGAAAGCACATTCCGCGACATGGACGACCCGAGCCAACTACGCCAGAAGCTCAGACGGACGGCCGAGGACTTGGAGGTGGACATGAGGAAGGCTAAGTGCAAGGGGCGGACGCTCTGCCTAAAGGTGAAGCTCTACACTTTTGAGGTGCTGACTCGTCAAGTCGTGCCTCCAAAAGCTGTGTTTTTGGCGGACGACTTGTATAATTACTCGTTGCCCATGTTGGCGAAGTTGGAGCAGGAGTTTCCTGGCTTGAAGCTGCGCTTAATGGGGTTGAGGTGCACTCAGCTCGTTAGTACCAAAAAGCCGGATACAAGGGCCTTTTTCGGTTTGCGGCCGCAGAGAGCCGAGTCGACCGGGCCAGTGGAGGAGGGCGGTCATGTCGAGAGCAGAAGAACTAGCCCGGAGGGGGAGTGGGAGCAGTGGCCTCTGGAAGACGGCGAGCCTCAACACGGCCAGGAGTTTGATGATGAATTGGGAATCTCCGGTCCCCAGCACAAACACGGCAAGGAGATAATCCCCAATCCCAGGCGAGAGCAACCCGAGAGGACAGAAGAGGAGTTGTGGGACTGCCCCATATGTGCTCGGCCGCAGGCTGCGGACGAGAGACAGTTCAACGAGCACATTGACTTGTGTCTATCACGACAAGCCATACGAGAGACGGTTCAACAAGACGCCGCTGCACAACAACAGCAACCGGAGAAAACCACATCGGAGACGAAAAAGGGCAGGGAGAGGAAAAGAGGACGAACGTCAACCCCAGCAGATCCCAGACAGAAGAAGCTGTGCTTTGGGTAAGCTAGTGTTGATAGTTGCTGGCCTGTATGGCATGGAGTCGCTAGCTAGCGGGTTTCTTTGCCTTAATTCCCTCACGGCTGGATGATGCATGACACAACTCAAGCAATGTCTTTACGATTCATGTCCTGGCGTTCACTCTGCTATAACAGCATACACTCGTCTATCGGTATCCTTATAATTTATATGCTTCCAGTTCCAAATCCAATGCCTGTCCTTCGTATCCCTGCCGGGTATGTAGTCCCCTTACCCAATCCCAATTGTGGCCTTTCCACATTCCAACCGTCTATGTAAACCAAAACATCCCAGGCGCCGTGCTCTGCAGAACGACAAGTAACCACCAGGTTCGAACTCAAACAATACTACCACACCACCCCTCGAGCTCCCAACGTGATCGGGCTACCACTCCTAGGAGGCGTCAACGCTGGCCCTGCGGTTCGTCATGCTCCTCCTGATCCGGTGGTCCTCCTCTTCCTCTTGGTGCAATGCCTCACCCGGCAAGCGCACAGCGCGGTCCAGGGCAACAGGAAGGCACGGTGGCGGCCACGGATCATGACGACACAGAGAACCAGCTTAGCAGCCGTGTGCCATGAGCCGCTGAAGCTGTAGGCGTCGGTCGGGATTCCGACGCTGATGCCGACGCAGCCGTAGGCCGAGACGACCTCGAATATGACATTGAAAACGCTGAAGTTGACTGGGTCGGCGAGAAAGTAGCTCGTGTTGATGGTCACGATGACGAGGATGGCGAGAACCAGCCACCAGATGTCATGGGCCAGCTGTCCATGGATCTGTTGGCTGATGAAGTTGATATTGGAGTCGGGGCCCTGCTTCGGTGCGGGTGCTCTGGCGCCCACGCCGTGCCACGTGAAGGAGTTCCCGATGGCTCGAGTGACGTTGGCTACCACCCCGCCGCTCGCACGGTGTCGGCTAGGGGGCTCCCAGGGTGCCTCTCTCTCGGGGTCCGCCTCGGGGACTTCGTCCTCCGCATAGATCCCGAGCGAGCGCTCCTCATACACGTTGGAGTGGCGCATCGTAATGACAACGGGGTAAACCGAGATGTACATCATCACCACATAGAGTACCTGCAAACCAATGTACAGCGATGTGATAGACACGACATAAAACCCTCCCGAACGCACAGCTTAAGAACCGTCAGCGAACGAGGCTACCATACCAAAAAAAAAAAAAAAAAGAGGGGGGGGGGGGATTAAGCTTACCAAGTGCCTGAAATAAACCGTCCAGCACACGCGACCCTAGCGGTATGTGCTCCATTGCCGGATTGCCGAGGTTGAGAAGCTCGAAAGACACCCAGTCGATGGAGTTCAGGAGGATGAGCATGAACAGCAGCCACCAGGTTGGCCTTGCGGGGAAGAGGTTGGTGTACACGCGGCGAGGGTACTGGAGGATGAACTTGAAGGTGTCCTTGAGTCTCGAGCACTCGTCTTCCTTTGTGACCAGGGTCAGGAGCTTCAGAAGAGACCAGATGATGAGCCGTAAGAAGATTGGATACGCCGTGTTCCCCGCCAGGATTAATAGGCCCATTGTGATGAGAACAAAATAAGAGTTCTGGAAGGGGATCATGTTGGCGTCAAGCAATGACATGCCCGAGTTGTTGAACGCAGAGGCGGCGTTGAAGATTCCCAACCACCAAGGGTTGATACCATTCCTCAGCGGCGGCTCCGGCTGGTTGTTGTTGATCCAGGCGCCAAGCGCGAGACAGCCGAGGAGCTGCCACAGAACAAAGTACAGGGGCACAATGACAGAGAGCACTCTGAGAGCCTGATACTCGCAGCCGCCGAGGTGCTCGCGCTCCTCGGTTGTCAGACCGTGGAATTGTGCGTTCCTCCCCCCCGACCTGTGGGTGAGGAGGTGACGCATGCTAAAGTCGTGCTTCTCATGCACCCCGGGGTCGTCATTCCCAACGCGGTGTCTGAGCGTCGGTTGGTTTTCCTCGAACCGGTGCTGCGCGGCGGTAGAGACAGCGTCGTCAGGACGAGGGGTGTCGACAAAGACGATATGGCCAGGTGTGGGCGGTCTCTCCCTGTGAGTTTCGGGGGACACGACGGCGCCGTTTGACCCATCCCCTCCAAGGGCAGCGTTCGCTTGAGTCTGGTCAGCGCTCAGCTGAGCAACCAGGGCAGTCTCCCGCTGTTCTGGACGCTCGCTTCCGTGGAAGGACACGGGATTCTGCGGCAGGGCTGCAGTCGAGTGCTTTCGAAATGAGAAGAACCGCTGCAGCCTCGGTAAGCTAGCAGCACTCCCGGGCCGATTTGCCCTTCGCATGCGTTCTGCGCGAACGATGTCCTGAAATCGCTGCTCGAAGGCATGTTTGCGTGCCATGACAGTCCATATGGACACCCATATGGAGCTTCCAAAGATGATGAGAAAGAAAAGCATCATCTGCTGCCACGTCGTCATCTGGCTCAGGTTGACCGTGTTCAAACCCGACTCGGTCATGGCGCTGACAACAAGAAAAAGGCTGTCAGTGTAGCTGATGCTCCGCGCCGGGTTGGACGAGCCCCAGAAGATGAGCGAGCTGACCAGACAAACGATAATAAAGTATCCATAATGAATCGTGATAAAGTTTAGTGGCGGAAGCCAGGTCCGTAACCGCGAGGGTGTTGAGTCGTTGCGTGAGTGCTCATGGTCGAGATCGCGGCGCGAGGTGCGCATCTTGGGAAGGGGTCGGGGAGCAAACAAGGGCGAGAAGGGCAACAAGGCGACCAGGAGCGCGCTGTTGACGGTGTCCGCCGGTCAAGGCAATTGAATGCATGCCCCTGGCAAGATTGGGGGTTTTCTGGATACATAAACTGTGATGTTGGAGTGAGATCGAAGGCGTGTGTGATGGGGGGAGTGAATGAGATTGATGGCGAAATAAAGGATGTCGACGTCAGTTAAATCGGGCAACCCGTGCAAATCGGCCGCTCGGGAATCCACACGAACTGGTAGACAATAACGCTGCAACTGCATGTGCCGCAACTGCAAATGCCCCCTGTGCCGTTATGTCAAGCTCGAGTTTCTCCCAATCCACCCTTCTGCCGTCAATTCCAAGTTGAAAATATTGTGTAGCGTCGAACTGATATGGAGTAATAATGCTTGCAGAACCCGAGGGGCTCTCGTTTCCACAACAGACCGCCTCCCCTGGATGTCGGCATACCCCTGTCTCGAACAGGCAATGAACGGCCCCCCCAGCTCGGGTTCTCATCAATTGCTTAATTGCCGACATACTGCAGTACCTTACACACCGTGAGATATGCGGGCAGTATGTACGAAATACATCAACTTTATGTAATTCAGTATTGCAATGTTACAGGCCTGCCGGCGCGTGGGATCCAGGTCGAACCACAGCTGTAATTTGAGTCTCTCGTGACCGGTACTTCTCGACAAACAAACAAGAAGCTGGGCAACCTCGGCCGTTGTCTCCCCCCCAGGATAATTGCACTCGCAAGGACAGGGCTGGCATAAACAATGCACAGCATGGGCGAGCAAGAACGAGGAACAATGACCTTGACATTGGAGGTAGGTGTCGCCCCCAAGAGGTACTCGGAGCGACGCCCTCCAAAAGGTCTACCGACAGCAGCACTGCGGGCTCCAGAACCTCTGGTAGGTGACCGGAGCGAACCCACGTAGGAACCTCGGGCGCCTGGGGCTATCGCTACGTCGGGTCCTCGCTTCTATCCCTTCCACCCATTCAGAGCTCATTGTGCTCCTGGACGTCGTCTGTGTCGGCAACCACCGTCTTCACAGCCTCGGCCGCCTCACTCACCACGCTCGCAACCTTCTCGGCCACCTTTTGGCTGGCCGAGGAAGCAGGGCTGTCGGTGGCGGAGGCGATGTCGATCGACTCGGGCTTGGGCACCCCCTCGATGCCCATCAACTCGGTCTCGAAAACTGCACAGTACACCAGGGTTAGCTACGCAAGATCAAGAGCGCCCGGGCAAGGGCAGGGACGTCAGGAGGGGTGGCAGACCCAAGGTAGATCCTGCAGGAATGGGGCCAACATTCCGGTCCCCGTAGCCGTAGCTCGGGCCAATCGTCAGGGTCCGCTTCTCGCCGATGCACATGTCGAGCAAGCCCTCGTCCCAACTGTGTCTTGTCAGATGCCGCATCCTCCAGACAGCGCGTATGTACTCTGGTGTTTTTACCCCTTGATCACCATCCCAGCGCCCAACTTGAAATTGAAGGGAGTCCCCCGGTCGTAGCCTAGTGAGGTTGGCAATCCAAGTCAGTCTCGGTTCAACCGCCACAGTGATAGAGGGGACGGGCAGGGTGTGGAGGGTTTGCGACAACGGCAGACTCACTGGCATCGAATTTCTGGCCATTGGATTGGAGGGTGCCCCGGTAATGGACGTGGATCGAGTCGCCCTTCTGGGACTTCCGCTCACAGTTGACAGGGAGCGTGACATCGATCTTCAAGGCGTCCGAGGCGGCCAGGGCACCCACCGCAGCCGTGGCGAGCAGAGAAAGTGAGAGGAGCTGCATCGTGACTGAAGTCTGAACACAAAAGACGGGCGGCAAGTTTGGATTCCGGGCGGTTTAGGTGATGTCAAAATAGGGCGTCGGATCGGTTGAAATGTGAGGCTGTTGAAGGTGGTGCCGGGCAATGTTCACAGAGGGCGGGCGAGGGTTTGCGATGCAGCCAGATCATCCAAAAGCTCCCTGCCCTTCTTTCGTCTTGGACAGGGGTAACCAACTAACGTTAGTTGCCCGGCTCGAATCGGTGACGAAATGCAGGGACCCATCGAAGCGGAGACATGCTAGAGGACCCACACATGAGACCAGAAAGCAGGTACCCCACGCCAACTCCCATCGCAGGCAGACGTGCAGATGTCCCCGCCAATCATCCCAGGCAAGGTCACGACGAACCAGTGGGAGAGTTTGTGGGGAGACATGGCGACGCACTTATTGGACTGAAGCTCAATTGGCAAATGGAGTCGAAGGATTCGTACGTCTGAATGTTGACTCCCTTGTGCATCTGCGCCGGCACGCATCAAGCAAAACCACAGTCGCCTTCGGTGACCATCCTCACCCAAGGTTCGCCTTGAATACGCGTCCTCAGGCTCGCAGCCTTGTGCGGTCTGTGAGTGGTGAGTCATCCGCCCCTTCCCCAGCATCACGAGGCATCCGATCTGAGCAGAAACCCCCGAGCTTCAATCATGGCTGTTTGGACTCAGGCAGCAACTAGGCAGAAAGCTTCCGAACAAGTCCCGGCTCTCTTTCCAGGCCCGGGGTCTCACCGAACAAAGCAAATGACACACCCCGGGGGCGTGGGGCTGTGCCGGGCTGTTGTTTGTCACCGAGCCAGCCTGCTCTGTTGCCCGCCAACTTTAAATCTCGTAACTGGGGCATGGCGGGTTGCAAGCCATGGATTGGTGTTGCAACGGAGGCACAAGGCGCGAGTGGGTACAGACATACTGGGCATAAACATGCTGCGTTAGGCGTGGCTTGCAGAGTCTAGGCCACGGCCTTCTTCGTGCCCCTTGCATCTCACGTTTTGCATCTCGATGTTTGAGCGTGAATCGCTCAAAGGAGCCATTGAGTCATCAGAGACGCTCCACATTTTGTAGTCCCAGAAACCCGGTTCACGGTGAGATACAAGGCATCAGTGCAGCCTTGGGGTCTGCCTGGGGAACTCACCGAAGATCGCCTTAACCGCCAGGGTAGGTAGGTAGGTAGTTTGCCTCACTTGTGTAAGGCGCCTCTGGGTAGGTTGGCACGGCCAAGCAACAAATAAGTCCCACCATGATCGTGGTCAGTAAGGATGTATTTATACTCCAAGTGCTCGCCCATTGCCCTCTCATCGTCAGGTCAGGTTCAGTCGACAACCATCCTTTGCTGCAACTCTCTGCTCCCATCTGGTTGATCAAACCCAGCGCCGGCAATCTTCCACCGCAGAACTCAGAGCCTCTCTCTTCATACCCAGTCTCTCACAGCCAACACTCAAATGTCCTCCTCGCATTACACCTCTGGTGTCGTTCTCGTCCAATCCGGCGACCGTACGTCAACCTACTCGACGTCTGGGTCATCTTGGTCACCCAGACCATCTACCTACTCCTCGCCGTACGCACAGAGCGCGCTTTCCATGGACTCTTCGGCGTCGTACAGGTCTTCCACCGACTCGGGCTTCCGTTCCGGGTCCTCATGTAAGTCCACACCATTCACCAATCCCCCCACCAACCAACAGCCTCCCAAAAGCCCCTTGCTTCAATCCCCAGGTAATTAACTGGCCCTATAGCCATCTTCTTGACAGACGTCAAAGAGGTTCCGAACTCCCGCGGCGGGGCAGCTGTTGTGGTTGTCAATCACGGTCATTCGAGCCCTGACAGAGACGAGCCGAGGTCCTCAGATCGCCCGCACTCTGGGTCGGGTAGATCCTCTCGCAAGAAGTAAGGGTAGGGACTGAGTCCGTGGGGTTCGTGGAGTATGATCATGTGTACATTGTGTTGCATTTTTGGGCGTTTTCTGGATCCTGGGTTGGTTGATTGAAGACTTGTTATGCATCCAGCAATGGAACCAGGGGGGGTTGATAACCCTGTGTCTGGGGATGGTTTCGTTCTCAGAGGGAGAGTTGACTTCGGGAGGTAGCCATTCCTAAAGACTAGCATGAATATCTTTTGTATCAGAGTCTATCTTTTTGCAACACCCCCAGGCATGTGAATAGGTACGGTAGGCTCATGTACTTGACTTATATATGGCGACGAAGGGTGTTTCCACCTGCCCCAACCCAGGGACGCTGCAAGCCCGAGCCTTCGATAGTCTGTCAACAAGTTCTGGTCATGCCAACAAGTATCAGCAGTACTTTGTTGAACCATACACGTACCTGGCGTGGCACATTTGAGGCGGCGAGCGCAATGTAGACGCAGGGCAAACCTTCTTCACACCAGCTAGAGTTTGTGATTCCCTGCATACAGGTACGCACTCCAAAAACGATATCCCTCCAAGAGCGGTAAAATAAGATTAGAAAGGCAAACCCAGAACCGGATAACTGACATGTGCTGTACTACTGTAGTTCCCGAGTCAATTGCAAAGACGCCCTCTTACCAGGGGCAAATGGTTCAGGCGCCGCCCTCCCGCTTGGCATATTCATCCTCAATTGCCTCCGCATATTTATCTTCAGCCGAACGCGGGTCCTCGTGAAGAACGCCCTCCTTGAGCAGCGACTCCGGGGAGGGCCGATGGGCAATCTTCTCGTTCAGAGAGTCAGCCCGCATATGCCTCTCGAGCTGTCGGATTGATGTCAGCTTGACCAGGCCCCGTCTGGGGGATACAACGCCTTCATCTCTCACCTCCTTCTGTTGTGCCTGGAGGCCCGGTGCGGCCGTTGATGCAGGGAGAATGTTCTCTAAACAACGCGGTACATTCTTAGCCTTGCACGGGCAATCGCCCGACAACACACAACATGCATGTCACATACTGTCAACAAGTTCCTGTCGCTCTGGCCGGTGGCCCAGGTGATACTCGAGGGAGTTCTTCCTGCCAGGGTTGGGTCGGCTGGGTGAGATGGGGGTCTCATCGACGGTGGAAGCTCTCTGCTCAGCCATGATGAAGTGAATGGTACCTCCAGTCTCCAGAAGTCCGTGTAATGTGTGAGGTTCAGTGGCTTTGGTGAGGAGTTTGACAATGCAATGCGAGCAAGTTTGCGAGGCCAGGCAGGAGACGGGGCGGGGTGGGAGTCAAAGCTTCTTTGTATTTGGGCAGAATTTACGGGGAGACGGGCAGCATGCTCTCCCTGTTGGACAGATGATGTATCTGCAAGCTTCCCGATGGGGATGGCAACAGTGATTGGATCACCCCACAAGTAACGGTGACGCAGTTGGGCTGGGTGCCGGGCAGGGATGTCCCATTGTGCCCCGCATTCCCACTTTCCGTCCGCATTGTCCAGCACCTTAGGTTCTCTGTTTTTGCTTCCAGGACCTGGATAGAGCTCCTCGGACGGTCTGGAAGAGGGCAGTCTGCCCAAGAATGTTGCGCAAGGCACCCCTTCCCCTATGTAGGTCTTGAGGTCTTCAACTCTCCTACATGTGACCTTGGCTCCGTATATTTGACAACCTCGTCTCCTGTGGAGATTTGTGCTGGGGGGTGGGAGATGGGAACAGCTATGGAGTAATCTGTACTTGGTACCAGACCATGTATTAGCTGAGGCGAGCCGGGGGTGTCAAAAAGCCAGCAGCGCCAGAGACGGAAGACGCGGTGATGTTGTGCTACTGAAGAGGACGGCGCGTATTAAGGCCCAAGGTTCCGGTTGCTCTGAGGTCGATTGAGACTTGTGAAATTGCGAGTTCAGGTTCAGTCCTCCATACGGAGAGGATGGAGACTGCTTGTGTGTATGTGCAGCAAAAGCGGGGCACCCTGTGCCGCTTCCAGCCTTCCATTCAAGAGCCAGCCAAACTTAACTTCTTTCTGGTTTCAGGTCAGTCCTTACCGTCTTCTGTACCCATGCCTCCAACTCCCTCTCACTGCCCTTAGATGTCTAACCCAAGCGAGAGGCCGAAAATGATCTGACCCACCCACTCTTACTCGGCCTAGGTGGATTACCTTTTGTTGCGCGCTCAATGCTCACCGAAACGGCCAAGTCCTGACTGCCTGGCCAATTCCACCATGGGCCAAGGTCAATCGGACGAGAGGTCCGCTCCGCCCTCCCACGAGGAGCTTACCCGAGCACTGGTGAGAGCCCAGATTGCGATGTGCCACTGCCTCACATGCAGAGGTCCGTGGAAGACAGCCTGGTTTCCATCCTAATGATGTCGTCTCTAGGCCGATAAATTTGCCCAGAAATGCTTCACTCCCCTCGAACTCTATTCATTCAAGGATGTCTTCAACAGCCTGGCCGACCATGAGGGCCATGTCCGCTACCTGAAAGAGCACACTATTGCGCGCTTTCTTGAGATTCCCGACATCCTTGGTGTGTCCGCTGTCCTCTTTCAGATGCTGTCCTATGTCGGCTCTTTTCCCTTTCTCGAGGACGCCCCTGCTGTTCTGAGGCTGGAGCAGATGGTCATGGTCATCACTATCTTGACAGAGAGATACAGGAGGGTCTTGGCCAAGGGGGCCATGGACCGCAGAAAGTTGCTCTTCAGGAGTCTCGCCGTCTTTGATCGCAAGTTTCTGGAATCGCGCCCCCCCAAAGAAGGGAACGCAGACGAGGAGGTTGGCCGGAAGGGGGCGGTGGGTCACAATGGGGACGCAGTTCCTGCCCATGTGCCGCCACTGGGTTTTGCTGTTGATGAGCCAAGGGATGACGAAGATTCAGAATTTGACGACGAAGAAGACGAGTTGGTTCTCGCCGCGCTCGACTCCCTGGACTATATTAGCGCCTTCAAACACAAGACCCCCTCCGCCACCCATGGTGCCATGATACCGGCAGATAACTGGCGGAAGCTCATCATGCTTCTCCTTCTCGTCGCGCCGCTCGACGCACAAGAAAGCTTGTCGTCTTACTCGCACCGCCTCTCTGGCGATGAGCTGGAGAACCTGAGGGAGACGGCAGATTGCGTGCTGGCATCCTTTCTGAATGTTGAGCAAGCGCCCGGCATTGGGTTTTCGCGCTTCAACGCCGTCATCCCTGCATCGATGCCGTTCATATTTGACGGCCTGAACGCTCTCTTTGAGCACTTCTTGTTCTCGAAGAAACTGGACTTCCATCGGCACACCGGCGATCTACCACAGCCGATCCGCTTGCCCCCTGAATTCGGCCAGCCCCTGTTGGCGGATACGGGGTCAATCATGAACCCAAACATATTGTCTCAGCTGTCCTTCTTTATCCCGGGCACGTCGCTCTTCCGCAAACTCCGTCCGTTGTACTCCGGTGACGAGGACGGTTTCAGCATGGGGAGTTTTGAGTCAAAGGTCTTTAACTGGAGGGCCCCGACCATACTCCTCGTGAGCGGAACCCGGCTCCCAAGCGACGCAGGCCACGTTCATTCCGGACCTGCGTCCACTTTCCTCACGTCACTACCATCGCACCGCTTTCCACCGGGCAACAAGAGCGGGGAGGACGAGGAGAAACTAACATTTGGTGTCTATTTGGGCCAGCCCTGGAAACATACCCACCGAGAGTGCTTCGGGGCCGAGGACACTCTTCTGTTCCAGTTGCAGCCGGTCCACGACGTCTTCCGCCCATCCACGATCAATAAAGATTACGCTTCGTTCGCAAAACCGTCAGCATCTGCTCCGCTTGGGGGGATATCATTTGGCTGCCCACCTCCACAGCCAACCCAAACATACCGCCGGTCAAACGTCATATCACTCGGCCCGGTCTCGCTTGCCCTCGACAGCAGTTTTGAGTTTGGATGCTTCACACACAACTACACTTCCCAGGGTGGCGCATTCCAGGCAAGCATTGCCAGGAAGCTTGATTTTGAAGACCGCTTCGAAATCTCGGGGATCGAGGTGTGGGGGTGCGGCGGAGACGAAGAGGCCAAGCACCAGGCCGAGCGCTGGGCCTGGGAGGCCAGGGAAGCCGAGGCAAGGAGGAAGATCAATCTCGGCAGCGGCGACATCGAAGCCGACCGCGCGTTGCTAGAGATGGCTGGCTTGATCGGTGCCAACAGAAGCGGCGGGAGCATGGCATAGGCAAAGCAATCTGTACGCAGCAAATGACACGTGCTTGTGATGGAGAAATTAGTATGGCCAAGGACATAAGCACAGAGAAACCGCTCTTGGTGGGTGTCCATACATACACCCGTCTGAAATTGAGGCATTGCGATGGCGCACCTTCTGTATCGTACACAGGAAGCATCGGGGGCATTGCAGATCAGCCAGGTACTTGTCTTGCCACACTAACTTACACGACGGATACACGCATTCTCGTGGAACGGTACTACCCTTATTTCCCTGCCCCCTCCGAGTCTGGCTTCTGCTCTGTTGACTCCTGGGCCGAGTTGCCCTGCGCCTTGCTTGATCCACCAAACCAACCGCCTAATGAGCCCAACACACCACCGCCGGGTTTCTCTTCGCTGCTCGGTGCCTGGATCGGCGTGTCGACAGTCTCTCCCTGTGCTGTCCCTTCTTCCTTGGCTTTCTTTGCCTCCTTCAGCGCAGCCCGTGCCTGCGCCGCGACCCCATCCGTTCCGGATTCAGCGTTCGCTGCCCGCTCTGCAGCCCGCTTCCGCCTCTTGTCGAGCATCGCCTGGAGGGCTTTGTCTTCCTCGTCGCGCGCCTCGAGCTCCCTGATCCACTTCTGCCGCTTTTCTTCGGCGTCTTGTTGCTGCTTCAGCTTGGAGAGCTCCTTCTGCTTATTACGGTCCTCGGCATAATACGCGCCACCGGCGACCATGGCGAGCACCGTAAAACCCTGTGCGGCAACGCGCGCCCGGAACATGCGTTGAACCTTGTTGTGGTCTCCGCGGCGACTTGCTCGCCAGGCGTTGGTGAAAGCGGCGACGGTGAGGATACATCCGATCGGGACTAACGGTTCCTCCTTGAGGCGCCTCAGGACTTTCCGGAACCCAGACTCGTTGTAAAAATCACTGGGCAAGACCCGTGTGAGCCCTTGCCTCGAGAGCGCAGGAAACGATGTGAATTCGTGGTTGAGCTTACTCGTTGTCGTCAAAGGACGACGGTAGGGGCCGGCCGGACAGTGATCGGTCAGACATATTGTGCGGTCTTTCGGGGAGCTTCAACACCAGGCAGTCAAGGTTCGGTCCGAGCTGGCGTGCGCAGGTAGGGTAGTTGTGGCTGGGTCCTGGTGGGATGATGAAGCTCGAACGATGCACCGCGAAAGTTGGTCCCGGATTTCCACGGCCCAATGGGGCAAGGCAAACTCGCGGATCCAGCGGGCAGGTAGTGTACAAACAGCAGGGAACATTTCAGCCCCAGATTGTGTAAAATTACGGTATCTCATGGGTGTGTAAGGTACCTAGGTATGTACGGAATACTCTGTACCTGTGTACTGTATTCCGTACAATACCCGCTCCGACGACATCCCTGTTCTCCTGGGGCGGGCGGGATCGGGGTGGGGATCTTGCTGCCGGCTGCAACGCCAAGATGCATTCATCGCCCCACCGCTTTTTCGAGACCCAATTCCAGTCATCATTGGCCGAGAACGGAGCCTTCTTCTTTTATGACTTTATGACACACCGACAACCTGTTGAACAATTCATTCTTCCGTGTTTTGCATGCAACATGGCTTCCTCAGAGAGCACCACCAGCCCTTGCCTGGCGGGTGGCGGAGAAGAAACCGCTTCCGCGAGTGGAACAAATGGCACTACGCAACCACAGACGCCATCCACATACACGCCTTCACAGAGCGAAGGTCCGCTGGCGAGGACCCCGTCCTTGAACAGCTTCTCTCTCACCGAGTACAGCGCAAAGCCAACGCCCCCGACCGAGGACAGGAAGACACACATGAAGAAGATTGTCCCGGATGAGTTTCTTCTACCCAATGGCAACCCAGATGTGAGTCCCCCAAGCTCTTCCTCCCGCGGTCCAGTCTCGGGGGCCGGTACGCACACGCATCGTCATGGCTCGAGGCCAGCTGGGCCTCGGTGGCACCACGCCCCGGCTGATGATCTGCCTCTGCGTTTTCGATTTGACTTGTAACTAAAACGAGCCACAGTACTTGCGCCTGATCATCACTTCCTACCCTCGTGTGAGAGAGGTGTGCAACGAGATTCCGCTTGTGCACGCGGTCAACTTGAGCAACCGCCTGGAGTGCAAAGTCCTCCTCAAGCGCGAGGATGAGCAACCCGTCTTCAGCTTCAAACTGCGAGGCGCATATAACAAGATGGCTCACCTGGATCCCGCCGAGTCCTGGAGGGGCGTGGTGTGCTGCAGTGCCGGGAACCATGCCCAGGGCGTGGCATATTCTGCCCGGAAGCTGAAGATCCCTGCCACCATTGTGATGCCCAAGGGAACCCCCAGCATCAAGCATCTCAATGTCTCCCGGCTAGGTGGCCATGTCGTGCTCCATGGAGCCGACTTCGATGAAGCCAAGGAGGAGTGCGCTCGGCGGGAGAAGCAGGACGGCCTGATCAACATCCCGCCGTTCGACGACCCATACGTCATTGCTGGACAAGGCACCATTGGCATGGAGATTCTTTCTCAGACGAATCTTCAGAAGCTCCAGGCTATCTTTTGCTGTGTCGGTGGCGGCGGGCTCATTGCTGGCGTTGGCGTGTACGTGAAGCGCATTGCGCCACACGTCAAGATCATTGGAGTGGAGACCTATGATGCCGACGCCATGACGCAGTCTCTGGCCAAGGGCGAGCGCGTGCTTCTGAAGGACGTGGGCCTGTTTGCGGATGGCGCAGCAGTGAAGACAGTTGGAGAGGAGACGTTCCGCATCTGCCAGGAAACAGTGGATGAGATGGTCCGTGTGACGACGGATGAGGCGTGCGCCGCCATCAAAGACATGTTCGAGGACACGCGCTCTGTCATTGAGCCTGCAGGTGCCCTGGCAATCGCTGGTCTCAAAAAGTGGGTTGCCGCCAACCCATCCAGCGATCCGACGAGGTCAGTTGTGGCCATCACGTCAGGCGCCAACATGAACTTTGACCGCCTGGGCTTCGTCGCTGCTCGTGCTACCTACGGCGAGGGGAGGGAGGCACTGTTGGCAGCCAAGATCCCGGAACGGCCTGGTGCGTTTGCTGAGCTGATAAACGCGGTTATGCCTCATGCCGTGACCGAGTTCAGCTACCGGTATGCGAGCGAAGCTGTGGCCAACGTCTTGGTCGGAATCTCTCTCACCGCCCCCGCGAGCGAACGGGCGCAGGAGCTGCAGAACATCATCAACCGCATACGGGCATCAGGCACCATGGATGTGACGGACTTGTCTGGGGATGAACTGGCCAAAAGCCACATCCGTTATATGGTGGGTGGACGGTCAAGCGTTCCCAACGAGAGACTCTACATGTTCCGGTTCCCCGAACGGCCTGGTGCCTTGGAACGCTTCCTGCAAACACTGCGGACCAAGTACAACATCAGCCTCTTCCAGTACAGGAACTATGGGGGCGACATCGGCCAGGTTTTGACCGGCATTTTATGCCCCGATGAGGAGGTCAGCGAGTTGCAGCGGTTTTTGAAGGAAATCGGATACCCCTGGGATGATTGTACAGAGTCATCAGTCTTCAAGACGTTCCTGCGAGTATAGTGGAACGAAGAGGGAATTGGGGTCAAAAGGGACGTCTGCTTCCGTCCAAAGTTTTGCTGAGCTAGGAGATTGCACTGGTGAGACCAGTAGACTTGCTCTTTTTACGAGCAAAGAGAGGTTGAGGGCGATGAGTCTGGGGTCTTGTCTGGACCTGGGGCTGTCCTTGGTGGTGGTACAGACCGAGGCGAGAGGAGTTCTAGAGATGTATACAAATATCAAAGGAGCAGAATACAACCATGATCAGGCGGCAGATAAGAGTCACATTATTCTTACCTTACCTTACTAACTATAGCTATCACTATTCTTGGTATTCCTTGGTGTCTCTCTCTCGTATTAGGGCCTTGTAACTATTTATATATATTTTTATATTCTACTATTTTATAGCTAAGTATTATTAGTGCTAATTAAGTTATAGTAAAAATGAAAAGCAAATAATACAAATATAAATATAAATAAAACAAAACCTAAAAATAATTATATCTATTCTCTGTGTTAGGTATAGCTTTTACCTTGTATTGTTTTTTATAAGCAAGCTAATTCTTTCTCCTTTCTTAGTACTATTAGTAGTGACTATGAAAATAGAGAGGTGAGAAATATATCGGCAAATTTCGCGATCGGTAATTTGTATATACTTTAAGCGTAGTATATCTATAATATATATTTTATCTAACGTACATTATAAGCGAGTGCACCATATAAGCGAGTGCACCACTTTTTACGCGACGCGCTACCCCCCCACACAA
>JAMAKR010000088.1:0-37279 GCA_023628425.1 Chaetomiaceae sp. PYS4301M
AAGAAAAAGAAAAAGAAAAAGAAAAAGAAAAAGAAAAAGAAAAAGAAAAAGAAAAAGAAAAAGAAAAAGAAAAAGAAGGGTCTGGAAGTGACAGTGTTGGAAACCCTATATTGTCCTGCATTTCCACCAACTTTCTTCCCTCCACACACCACACCACAAGACCACACCAGACCACCAGAGCTACAGACCAAACAAACCACATTGTCCCACATCTCCCACAGACAGTGGAAATAACCACTTGGGGGCAGCGTGGTATCCGCTTCGAAACCGTTCTTGCAGCGGCTGAACGAGGACACGAGTTTGACAGAGAGCTTTCTTGCGGCACCGAGCCCGGTTGTGTCCTTCTTAATGACAGATTGGACAGCAGGGCGAGCAACTTGCTACTGCGAGCGATGTAGCAGCCGAACGTGTTGGACATCAGGTCTCCTAAATTTCATTAGATGTGATGAAGATCGTTCGGTCAACTTCAACGTCCTGTGAAAACTGACGTTGGTCCGTTGGGACCAAGTGAATTAGAGTCGACTCACTTCTGGAGCCCATTCCTTGAGCTCGTCGCCATCGGGCCAGGTTGAGAAGGGCGAGGAAAAGACCAGAGTGCCGATCTCTAGAAGCAAAAGGACGAGGCCAGGTCGCGGTAATGGAGGCATATTTTGTCACGGCACAGCACAAGAGAAAGGGATCGGGCCTGGCAAGTGTTGTATTGACGAGAAGACAATCAAAAGCGAAGAGGGAAAGGGAGAAGGAGAGAGGGAGCCTCGGGGGACGGGGGACTTAAGGTCGGCCGCCCTCCAGACTCCTCTTCCCAGTGCTACATACAAACAGAGCCCGTGGTAACGTTCCCTTCCTTTCCGACTTCTTCTGTTCTCTTCCTTGACAGGCAGGCCCATGTCTCTGGTTCCACGCAAATTCCCTGGGGTGGTGATCCAGCTGTCGTGTTCCCGGCGGCCAGGGCAGTGCCTCTATTTGACTGGTTACCGCACTGACGGTAGCCTGCAGGTCGGTGGCCAGGTGGTTCGGCGGGTTCTGGGCTGTGACTCGTGGCAGGTGTCTTTGGTGGCTGTGGTGGCTGCAGTGGGTGATGTCAGTTTGTATGCGGCTCTGCGGGAGCACTTGTCAGTTCATGGCGGCCGCGAGGAAGGTGGCCGCGACCGTGTCTGGCAGGTGCCGACGAGGTCCAACAGTGCCGTCACAATATTATACGCCTGCTGTCCGGGGCCTGCCAACTCCCATGATCGATGCTGTCACTGTCTCGAGGTTTTGATTGCTCTTTGGAGTCCGGGACTCCAGGTAGCCGGGTGGTGACACTGGTGCCGAGGTCGGATCATCGGATCCCTCGAAGCGACCTGACATCCATCTCCCCCCAACTCCCTGGACCTCGGACCTCAAAAGAAATACCTGTCGCCATCTTCGCAGTGCTCCTGTGTACGTGTCAGTGTAATTTCTCGATTGGTGTAGGAGCAAGCGACTTACTTCATGTCCAGCCATCTCGACAGGGCTGTCAGACTGGCCATAATCACCAATGTCGGCGATAGGCTCGTCGCGATCAGCCATGTCGCCGTCCTCGTAGATGTTAGTTCAATTGCCGCGACCAGCATAGAGCAACAGATGCGAGAAGGCAGGAAACAATGAGGGATATGATTCCAACGTACCTTTTGGATGGTCGTCGTCGATCGATGCGGGCGATGGTAATACAGACAGACAGAGAGGATGGGAGATGGGTCGAAATTCGAGAAGGAGGAAAACAAGTTGTGAGAGAGTGGGAGAATGTTTTGTGTGCGATGGAGAGAGGATGGGAAAGTGGGAGAATGTTTTGTGTGCGATAGAGAGAGGATGGGAAAGTGGGAGAATGTTTTGTGTGTGATGGAGAGAAGATGGGAAAGTGGGAGAATGTTTTGTGTGATGGAGAGAGAATGTTTTGTCTGTGTGATGGAGAGAAAGTGGGAGAATGGGTGAAAAGGGCAAACAGACAATAGGGCATTTGTTCGCCGAATAAGAGCTGGGTGGCTGCCTATTGTTTGTTGTTGTGTTGTTGTATTGTTGGGGGAAGGTGCGGTTGCCAGCAGGGAAGAATTCTTCAAAGATTTGAAAGAAGGAAGGTGCGGTTGCCGGCAGGGAAAAGAAGAAGAAGAGAAGAACATGGTCGCAGGAAAAATCCAGGACAACACGTTGGAGGAGGTTTGGTGTGATTTTCTAGAGCAGAAATGAGTAAATTTGAATTTGGTAAACTGAGTGATCAGTGACTTACTTTCCAGATCGCGAAGCAGCCAATAGTTAGGCCCACCGAGGCAGTTTGCAGTACATGCCCAGGTACGGCCTATTTCATCCGCGGAGGGGTGCCTAGCAAAGCCAGACAGCCCCCCCGAAAACGACCGGCCAACGAGGGACTGGGAGCAAGCGTTGGGGGTTGGGGCTGCAATAAACTGACTGATGCAAAGCCCTCCAGACAAGAGTGAAAATTGTGTGGTCGGTCGGTCAGTTGGAAGGGTGGAGGAAGATTGGTTACCTACCTGGTAAGGGCGAGGTTGAAGTCTCGAAGAACATCCAGAGGGAGGAACGAGGGCCCAGGAGGATTGGAGCAAGTGTTGGGTCCAGCAATTCGGGTTCGGGCTGCAATGGACCGAACGGTATAATCGACGAGCGCCCTCTAAATAAGAGTGAGCATTGTGTGGTCGGTCGGTCAGATTCGCGAGAAGCTGAATAAGAAAAAGCGGAAGACAGTTGGAGGGGAGAAGGAGGTTGGTTGTTGGCGGCTTTGAAAGGATTGGGAGGGAGGATCAATTTATTCGGCGCGTTTGAAGAAAGAATTTGAGTTCGGGGCTTGGTGCCCGTTTCATATCATGTTTGAGAGAGCTCTGATCCCTTCGCGATGGGAGAAGAGGAAATCTGGTGATTGGGAAGAGTTGAAAAGGCAAAAGCAGCAAGCAATCACAGGCAGTGAAGGGAGGAACGAGGGTCTGGGAGCGAAACATCAACAGGCAGGAGGTGCAGCCAGACAAACCAGGAGCGACCGCAGATGGGTAAGGTAGGTACGTATCTTAGCGGGCCATGGGGTGTTTGCAACATGGTTGGTCTTAAACTGCCGTTTTCCTCAGACGGTCCGATGGAGAAAGGTATTTGCTGCTCAAGGAGGTCGTAAGTTCTTCTTAGCTTTCACAAACCCACCCATCCTATCTCAGTAGATCTCAAGCTTGAAATGTCTCCTTTTGAGAATGCTCCTTTTACTTGAGAAGTATCAGTCGTTGGTATTCTCTTTGACGGATAACGGGAAAATCGTCATTTGAAACTGCCCTCCTGGCGCGCCATGGGATCGTGTGAATGAACAGATGGAAGTTTGCTAACAACGAAGAAAGCGTTGAAGTCTAGATGTGGCTCAGGATGTGGCGTGCGAGTTGTGGCGCGGTTCTGCTGCAACTGAGCTGCCACACTGTGCTTTGTACATAACAGTCACTCCAAAGAGTCATTTCCAGTTTGCAGCTCCAGAAGAATGCCAAATAAATCCATTCTACATCGAACTGTCACATACAGTCTTCCTGCAGTATAACAGAAAGCGCTTCGGTGGTGTTCAATTGTGTGTACTATGTATTGCATATATGCTGGCGGGACAACTGGGAACAGCTGCCAGATGTGCATGCGAGCCCGAGTCGGCCAATGTTAATTGGCCCAAGCTGGATCTCAAAATTTGGGGGTGGGTCAACTTTAAAAAGTGGAGTTTCGTGGGCCTCCAGGGCAGACGCGTGGCAACTAAAACCCACGGCCAGAAACGCGATAAAATTGCAAAAGATGCGGAGGCAGTTGCTCCCTGCGCAGGAGAAATTGGGGTGTGCATCGAGGTACAGGTGTGGCTTAGCGCATGACTCCATCGAGTCACCCTTGACGACGTAGTACCAACTGTCTCGCCGTCTGGCTTCGAGTTGGTTGAAGCGATGATCTTGATCTCCAGCATCCCTTCTGTTTGTTGTTGTGGCCAAGCCAACCAAGACTCCACGTTATCATTCATGAAACCTAAACCTTTGCTCGTGTGAATGCATCCGCCTAATTCTATATGCAGCTTCTCGCTTTTCCCTGCATCCATTCAACCCCCTTTTTTCTGTTGAGAATCAACCCCATCACGCCCCAAGTTTCCGCCTGCTCTTCAAAACTACCTCTCCCGTTGAACCAAGTTCCACTCCCACTGCAGGTAATGTTAGCCACTGACAACCGTCGTAAAACTTGAAAAAAAGGGGAAAAAAAGGGGGGGGGGAGTCAAAAAGGGGGAGAAGACAAAAGGGGGAAAAAGGAAACTCACCACCCGCCCATCATCATCCCCAGTATACACCAGCCCAGCCAGGGGGGCAATGCAAGTAATTGCAGCGGCCGTCGGGACAATGGCACCCGCCGCGACATTGGCACCCGTATAATGATCCAGCCGTCGCACATGCTCGAGCATCCACTTGCCCGTGCGCTGGCCGACGACGATTTTCCACACATTAACAACCCCCCGGCATGAACCCGTGAACACCAAACTGTTCGTAAGCCACTCAGTCCCACCTGTAGAGCCCTCGTAGAACGCGCACGAGTGCACAAAGTCCTCGGCGTCATGCGTGTTGCTACTGCCATTGCTGCCGGGGGAACACACGTTCTGGTCCAGTATCAACTCGCCGTTGAGCGTGTACAGCAAGACATTCTGGCCCGAGCCAAGCATGATGTTCCCGGTCACGTCGTTAATCTTAGCACAATCGGCCGGCCGCGCCAGCGGGAGCTTGCGGATGAACTCGAGCCGGTTAAGGTCCCAGAGGAAGGCGACGCCGTCCTGGGAGACGGTGAGGATCGTGCTGAAGGCCTTGGACACCGCAATGTGTTGGACCGGGGTCCCGTGCCCATGGAGCGACTTGCGCAGCTGTAGCTCGACGAGGGGCTTGCTGGGCGAGGACTGCACCGTAAACACCGATACTACACAATCTTCGCCTGCCGTTATGAGAGTCTTAGAATCGGCAAACGTGAGGGCCGATATCTGGCCGATGTGCAGGTTCTCGAAGAGACCAGCGGGCTGGGATGAGTCAGCATTTGACCGATCAAACACCAAGTAAAAAGAGCCCTCACCTTTCTGTTGTCACTAAGAAAGAAGCGCACGCTGTTGTCGGCGTAACCCCACTCAAGGAACTTGTCGTAATGCGGCGGAAGATTGAGTCGGAACGGCGAAGCGCAGAGCAGCCGATCAAGCTTCGGCACGTATATAAGCGAGGCAACCCGTTCGCGGCTCTCTGCAAGATCATCAGTAACTGGAGCATCAACCGCAAAAGACAAACAAGAGAAATACCTAGCAGCGGATAAGACACCCTCGTCAGCGCCGAGATAGAGGTATCCAGCCGCTTGATCGGACACCGGTCGTACTCCCTCGCCGGGTGTGGCTTGGTGAATATCTGATGCGGTGTCTGGCCAAAGTTGTGAATGATGCCCGTAGTGATGAGCCGCTCCTGGGGATCCGTGATGTTATCCAGGTCTCTGGCGCCCTTGTACGACAAGGGATGGAAGACGTTCAGGCTGTCAACCGCCACCTCGCCACGCTGCTTGTAGCCAAACACGAGATCAATCCACTGATGCAGCCGCTGGCTGACATAGGGACTCTCCAGCGCCTCGCGGTGCTTCGCAATAAACACCTTCGGGTCCCCCTTGGCCCATGGCGGCAGGATGACGTTGTCAACTCTGCCACCGCCTCCTTGACGGCAACCGAAATTGTATCCGTTGATATTAGTCAGGAAATCTGGGAGGTAGAAGAACTCAGGAATCAGCTCCCGCACGTCGGACCCATTGTCCCTTGACGCAGAGGCCCAGGCGCCCTCGATAGAGAAGAAGAGTCGGTCGGGGTGATCAAAGGTGCCGCCTTGCAGCAGCACAAAGGACTGAACAAACGGAGGGAGCCGGATGAGGTACGACGAGACGATCATGGCCGACGAGTAGTGCGTCCCGTAGTGGAAGGGCGTCTCGCCAATCTCAGCCAGGCTCCTGTATCGCATCGCAAAATCCGCCGCGCGATTCGGAGACTGCGCACCCATCGGCTTGGACAGATCTCGGAACGTGGCCGGGTTGTTGAGGTCAAGCTCATCGCTAGTGTAGTCGGCCAACACCCACGGGAAGACCGGGTACTGTGTCAGATCATTGAACGTCCTCCCAGCCATGGTGTTCACCAACATGAGATAATGGAAGTTGGAGATCTCGCCCCTCTGCCACCGCCTCATCATGGGGTTCCACGCCGACGAGTTGAAGATGCTGCCGAACTTGGCGCCAAACGTCTGCGGCGTGTCTTCAGCAAACCGGAGGCTCTCGAGCCGCCAGGCGTCTTCCGGGTTCGGCAGCAGATTCGGGTTGTTGGTGTGTGGGGTCATGGTCGTCAACCTCGCGTATATCTCGTCCCTCATGGTAGGATTGATGGCAGTCAAGAGATAGCTGCGCCCGTCGGTGAAGAAGATCTCGATCGCCACATCGCGGAACAGGAACCGCCGTTTGGAGATGCTGAGCACGTCCTGCCACTTCCAGCTGCGCGACTCCTGCTCTGTCCGCCCCTGGTTTTGGCGTCTCTCGCTGGTATTGCTCCCTGTAATAATGATGGAGAACGGATCACGCTCTTCCGGCGGTGCCTGCCAGACGTTGACAATCTCCCCATCTGCGCTCTGGAACAGGTTGTCCATGATGTAGAGCGCCTCTTTGCCGACGATCAGGATCCCTTCCGACGCGTCCAGGCCGATGATGCGCGAGATGTTGAAGACATTCTGGACGGCATCGCCCTGTTGAAGCCGCCTCATCACCTTCCTGTTCTTGTCCTCAAACATGTCGTCTCCCTCGGGCTCGTTGGGGTCCTCGACGAGTTCAAAGTCCTCCTCCGGCGTGACGTTCTGGTCTGCGCCCTCAGACACCCCTTCCGGTTCGGCCGATATATCGGGGTCATCCATGTGGCCGTCACCTCCAACCTCTGGAGTCGGGACCGGAGCCGGGGTTGACGGCCGAGCCCGTTGTGCTGCCGGCAGGCTACTGGTGGAGACGCTCGGTTTAGAGCTTCCCGTGGCAGCACCGTTATTCCGTTTGGGCTGGAAATCCTGTTGCTGCTGGCTAGGATATTCTGGGAGAAGACGGAGACGCATGCGATTCCTTCCCTCTGTCCGATCCAATTTCCACTTGACGGCCTGGGGCTCGCTGAATACCGCGCCCGGGCGGCACAGGTCGCGCTCCATCTTGGCAAAGGTCGAAGCCAGAAAAGCGTTGTCGTCCTGCAGATCTTGCAAAAGCCTCTGGTGCTTGAAGTGTTCGGTGAAGTAGATACTCTTCATCCACGCGCTGTTGGCCATCTCGTGGCGGAGCAAGATGTTATCGCGCTCCAAGGACTCGGTGTGCCACTGTTTCAGCCTCTCCTTCCGGCTCTTCGCCCTCGCCCTGGCAATGTCTGCGGTGCGCTGGTTCTCGGAACCGACAAAATCCTCCCACGTCTTGGACATGCCGCCGAAAAAGAGAACATCTAGCGAAGGGCGATGCTGGCCTACCCACTCGAGGAAGGCCGCGTCGTCCAGTTCAGTGAGTTTCTCGAATCCCCTCGCTAACGGTCGCTGGTCCGGTGTCATGGTCTGCCGGAAGATCGCCGCCGACTCCTCCGGCTTTTGCACCAGCATGATCCGCCACAGGGTAGCAGCAACCAGACGGATATTATGCCGCGAATCAACCAGTTTGTTGTAGAGCTGATACCACAGCAGCTTCATGTAATCGTCCTCGATTGACAAGCAGCCGAGCAGTACGGTCTGCCAGTAGAGGAGCTGCTCCATCGTCGACAGAGCCTCCGAGTCCTTAACTTCAGACTCATCCATGTCCGAGAGCCTGAGGATGGTGAACTTCAAGAACGAGGACCGAATTGTCGCCACGGCGGTGCTACAGAGTCGGACGCTCTTCAGCGATGAGACGTCGGGCCGCTGCAGGTATTCCAACAGGGTCCCCGTAAACTCAATCATGGTTGCAGCTCCATTCATGAAAGACCCCTCGAACACGGCCTCGGCCATGTGCAGGTTCAACCGGGCGAGGTTCTGCAGAATCTTAGGCTCTGTGAGAACCTTTCGATCTAGTTGAATGGTGTTCTTCAGGTGAGTGATGACGTTCCGCAGAATGTAGGTCTCGAAGTAGGCTCTGTGCTCTTGGAACCCTGGGGGAACCTTCAGAAAGAGACCGAAGCCGGGAAACTCCTTTCTGACCAGGATCTGGTCCGTGAAGACGCTCATGATGAGCTCCAAGACGCCCTCCAGCACGGCATTGCTAGTATTCCGGGTGGCAAGACGCTTCTTGGGAGACACAGCGTGGCTCAGGCGTACGGGAGCCGGCGCCGAGGAAGGTGTCTGGGAGCTGACCAGAATAAATGAGGAGGGCCGCCGGAGAGGTGTGCCTCGGCCCGGACTGGGGGACGGGGGTTGGAGATCAGTCGACCCAGTCATAGCCGTCCTGATGATGGGGACCGCTTTCGATGAAGATCCGGGAACTGGCCGAATGATCACGTCGCCGCCCTCAAAGTTGAGCGGTTCTCTGGCATTGAGTTCCGTTTCTGGAGTGACCGGATCGGAACTAACGATGATCGGGTACAGCGCCGAGCACAGGTGTCGGATGTAGTCCGAAGAGAGGGCAAAATCTCTAAAGTTCACGGAACGGGCGTGCATGTCTGCCAAGAAACGGACGACAGTCTGCAGGACGACAGCGTTTGCCGCCACCCTCTCTTTGTCAGGCAGATGCGTTCCTGGAAATACCATTAGTAACGATGTTGGCATCAAGCAAGGTTGGATCGGCTCACGTCTCGGTTCCAGAGCCTGGCCCAGTTCCATAGATCGCGCTCTCGGTCTGGTTCGCCCGACATCGAGGTTCTGCTGGGAGCTCGGTGCTGTACCCGACTCACCAGCCGGCGAGTCCGGGTCGTCCTGGTGCTTTAGTACATCTCGAAGACCGTGCTGCAGCATGTAAGTGATGACAGGCAGCACGTCTGGGAAAACGACGCGGCTGTTGCCAAAAATCTCCAGGAGGCTAAAGAAGTCAAACGACTTGTCAAAGTTGATGTTGGCAACGTCGTATCCAAAAAGAATACTGAAGAGGATCGGCCAGATGGTTGAAATATCCCACCACTGCTTCAAGCGATAGGCCATGATGCCAAAACCGCCGGTCTTGCTGCTGAACTTGGCCGTGTAGCCCGAGGGCTGCGTGACAAGGAGTCGAGCAAGGATCTTGCACCCAAGGACGACGATCTCCGGGTCGTTCTCTGCGAGCAGATAGAGCAGCCACTGGCCGGACGTCAGCAAATATTCTTTAGCCTTCCTCTCTGGGCCGGCTGCAAAGGTCACCTTATTAGTAACGGTTTTGGCAAACTTGCGGATGTCGGCCAGGTTGCTCTTTTCGCAGAGAAGCCGCGTGTACATCTCGAGAATCTTGGTGCCCATCTGTTTCTTGGAGAGCATCTTTGAAGCAGTCGCGGACGACAACGGGGTGAGTTCGCCGGTCGGTCGGCGCAAGACTCCGAGACCAGGTGTATTCGACCGGCTTGTGGCAGATCCGGGCTTGGGGGTGCGCGGCATCGAGCCCGGAGCGCTGTGGAAGGCATAGGTAATAAAAAGGGCAATGGATCGATGAACCTCGGCATTATAGTTGCATTTCACGAGGCTCTCGAAGGAAGCCATGAAGTGAGGCATGATATCTTCCGATACGGTCTCGGCTTTCAACGCATCGAGAAGCCTCTTGATGATCCCTGTCCAACAAGTAAGTGAGCGTCGTCTATACTAGAGTCTGAGTGAACTTACGCATCCGCAGCAACCGGCGGCTGTTGAACTGGTGGTGCTTGCTCTTGACGGCAAACGTGACGAACTGTTTGTAGTAGAGCTCCTGTGCCAGGTGCGAGGACCTCCGCCAGGTGTCGGGGTCGATCAGGAGGACGCGGTAGGCGAGTGGGTTGATGATGAACGACTCGATCGGATCAGCATGCTTGTAGCCGACAAAGTGAAGCACCAGACTCAGCAATTGGAAGCTCAGCCTGTCTCTCGCCTCGTTGCCCAGCGGGAGTCGCCATGTCTGGGACTGGACATCGGAACCCGGTACGCCATATCCGAGTTTGGCACGAAGCAGCATGCTCAAGACGGCATATCCCTTGTCCCTTTCCATGGCCTCACTGTTCCTCCAACTATTGCTGATGCAGTGGAACATGAGCTCGACGGCTCGCAGAAGCTCTTCGGCGGTAGACGACCGCTCGACGAGCTTGAGAGCAACAGGGGTAAAGCCCCCGAGCCGCCAGAGGTTGTCGTCAAAATAGTACGGGGTGGCTACGACAGGATCACCCGTGAGGAGAGCGACACCGTTCAGCTTAAGCAAGGCATCGTTGACGCAGGGAACGGCTCCATTGACAGCCGCCGCGGTACCGCTCTTTACGGTAGCATGAAACAGGCTGCTGGCCGAGCTCTTGGACAGTGAGCGAAACAGGAGAGAGTCCATAAACTTCCCATCCGCCGCAAAGACAGCTCGCGGGAAAATGCTCAGCAAGACCTTGTGTTCAGGGACGATTGTGCTCGCCTTGTCTCGGATGGCTTTTAGAATGTCCGAGTTGTCGTCCTTGCCCGGATGGAACACCTCGTTACGAAGTCCAAGGGCAGCCGAAGCCTCGTAGGTCTGAAATCCACCAAGACAATCTTGAAAGTTCCCCTGATAGCGTGGCCCGAGCCGGTAGTAAACCGCAAGCAGGTCGTCACTCAGCACATCCTCAAACAGATGCCCAGAGGCCAGAGACCACTTGGAGTGTACGAGTCCAGGACCGAGTTGGGCTGCGAGACCGCGTGGGGTGCCCAAAAAGGCCTGGACCGGGTTTGTCTTGCCGCTGCTTGACGAGAAAGAAACAAAGCTTTCGGTGCTCGCGTTGGAAAGTGGAGGCGGGCTTGGGTAGGCGGCGCGAATCTGCTCGGAAAACTCTCCATTGACATAGAGACTTGCCTTGCTCGCCACCATGGTCTTGGGCCTGCGATGGACGAGAGCGATGTGGTACCATTGCTGTTCCTTGAAGGCAACCGACTTGAACCTGACACTGGGGCGCGAGGACGTCACAGAGGTCTGCAGGATAAAGTTTTTGGTGTCCTTTTCAAGATATGCCAAAAGAAAGCAGGTCTGAGTTGAATCGAAGACGCCAAAGAGCGTCGTGTGAGACCCCGGGTCAAATTTGTCGATTCTAATCCACCCCGCGAAGGTGTACCCAGGAGCTGTCTGAGGGGGAAACGACCGACCAAGATTTGGGAGTTCGATGGACGAGTGGCCATGTAGAGAGAGATCAAACTGGATAAATGGGGGGCCAGCGTATTTCTCTGTCATCTCGAGACAGAATTCAGAAGTGGCTGGGTCTCGGCGGTTGAGTAAGAACTGGGCATCGGCCAGCTGGTCTGTCCCAAGCTGCATTAGACGCTGGCACAGGGACAAGACTTTCTTCCTCTCATATTCAGCAAGGACGCTGTCCTCGGCGAAAAGCAAACGCAGGAACCTTGAAAGCATGCCAGTCCCATGCAGTGCGCTGAGGTTGGAGAGCGAGGCCGCTGCCAGAGACGACAAGGTCGCAAGTACCAACGCCGAAGCAGGCCCTGCTGCTGCGCCTTTGTTTCGCGGGATGGATTCCCAGAAGGCAACAACGGTTCGGATGATTTCGGCGTTCTGAATAACAGTCTTTGGGCCAAAAATCTCCCCTACTCGCGCATCGACGGCTTCCAGGCCCGGCACCACGGCGACTTTGGATTGGGAAGCACCGCCGGATGACGGTTCCGTGCCATCCTGATTCGCAATGGAGTTCTCTGGCGCGCTATCGGGAGTCGTCCAGGATGCCACCGAGCGACAGAGCTCGTCGAGGCGCTGGTCGTCGACCGCAAAGGAGAGCAGTTTGCCGAACAGCTGACAGCTGGTCCAGAGGTCCGAGTCCCCTCCACCCACGCCAATACTGGCTGTGATCTGCTCCAGAGCCTCCCAGCCTCCGCCTTCCACTTTGTCCCGGAAGTACCGCCTGTTGCCCGGGTGGCCACGGAAGGCCGCGGATAGGGTGGCTAGCACGACGTGCAGCAGGTCAAATATCGCCCTCCTCTCATGCTCGCTGCGCTTATGTGGGTTGTAAAAGCCCGAGAACGACCGCAGGACGTCGAGGAGGGACTGAAAACCGCGAAGATGGCGGAAGTCATCTTGTGATTGGGAGGGCGGCGGCAGGGCGGTGACATGCTGGTGGACGTGGCGGAGCTGGTCTGCCAGGGCTTCTATGTCTGGGTATGAACCTTGTAGCGAGGAGCTCGATATCTCGGAAAGCCGGTCGAGGAGGGTCTGGAGCACTTCGGTCGCTTTGGAGGTCTGGAGGGTCGAGGCCGATGTGGACGCTCGAAAGCGGCGGGATCGTACGGGGAGCATCTTGAAGGGTTCCTCGAGCTCAATGGCGCCGATTTGTGGATTCCCTAGTATGGCGACTGCAGTGACAGCTTCTGAGATCCCTAGAACCCATCGAGGGTCCGGGTGCACAAGCGGGGGAAGCCGTCATGGAAAGGAAACCCGGGGCTGCGGCCTGGCGCGGTTTCGACCGGGTGCTTACGCCAGCATCCCCAGGCTGCGACTGTCGCGGGGTCGAACGCGTTGAGGTGCAAGTTGTTCGGTAGAACAGGAATCGTGGAAAGCGATATGGGCGACGGGGGGGGGGGGGGGGGGGGGGGTGGATGGGATTTAAGAAAAGAAAGAAAGATGAATCGAGACGCTGCTGTTGCAGATTTTCGGTGCGACGCGTGGAAAGCGAAAATGTGGTCGTGTCTTCGTTTGGTGAGAGCTTCCCCGAAACCTGAATCCAATGTTGCAGGCCGTTTCGTATGGAAACCATCCTGAGTACCGAACAATTGAAAGCTTCCAGGCTCCAGGCGACCAGCAGAGGCGCAGCCTCGAGCTGAGGTGTGGCTTTCCAGGCCTCAGGGCCGCTGACGGCATGCAGTGGACGCTGAAGCTGCGCTAATGCAGCCCCGACTCGGAGCAGATGTGGCGGTGCATTCCCGAAGCAGCAGCACACAGCTTACATCGGCAGGCAACCCCTCATGCAAGGCTGATGACCAAACCCCTCTCCTGCCGGGCTCAAAGGGGCATAAGGTATTCTTAAGCTTGAACACGCGTTTCAGGTTGCTTCAGGTTGCTTTGGCATATGACAGGAGTGTTGTGAGCGAGAAGAAGTCGGTATCCCGGCTGCTGGCATTGCATTACCCAAGTTGTCGTATCGAAACACCACAGGCTTCAGCCTCCTTTTGTACTGATGTATTCCATACAGCTGTGTTTACCATGCAGCAATATGTCTTCTCTTCGCACACACAATCCTCGGGGACTTCGGTGAGTATGAACCCCGGCGAGACGCCGGCTGCCTTGCCAGGTACTGAACTGTACTCCGTACCTTATCCGATCTTGCGTCCTGCCAGCCCGTAGGCCGGAGGTTCGATCGAGAGCCCAGGAATCCCAGGAACCCCCAACCCAATCACAAGAGAGCGCGGCTCTCAACTGGGTGCCTACGCTGTATGTACAGTATCCAGGCGCGGCAGGTAGTGTTTGGGGGTAGTTTAACAACTGGTGGTGGCAGTGATTGTAATTATGCCCGGACCTCTGTTGTCAGTCAAATCAAGGATGGACACTCGCTATCAACCCAGTGCCAAGGCTCCGAATCGCAAACCACTTCTGGTGTATCACAGACTTCTTTTCGAACGCACAGAGATTTGCCATTTGCCCATGACCTTTCCAGTATGTATTGACGGCCGTAGGGTTTGGGTGAGCGGTTGCGAGTTGATCAGATCAGAGCATCGAGAAGCTGGCAAGGTTGGGGTAAGTGGGGGACAGGAACAGCGATCAGCGAAGTGGATGTCGATCACTCCCGTTGACCCAACATTGAAATCAGTTCACCAACTCCAACCCTCCAAAACTTGCTATAATGAAGACTCGTCTCATTTTCCATGGAGAGGCTTTCCGAAAGGACATGTTGCAATTTTCTCGCTGATGCTCCTGATTGCCATGGGATGCAGGGCTCAAAAAGGGGTCCGTTCGATGTTGGGACTCCGATGTCTCGGTCGCTGTGAACGAGCTATGATGTAATCGCCCGTCCCGCCGCGCAACCACCACATCAAACCGACCGGCGTTCGGGTGTCGGCCCGAGACCTGGAGCGGGTTTTGTGGATGAAGGGGCCAAACGTCGGGGCTCTTTCGCAGCAAGGGAAACCCCAAGCAGCACGACCCTAGACGCAACAACGCTCGCTCCTTCAACAGGATCAAAGCCAATTAGTTAACAACCTGGACCAAGGAAACCTGAAATCGGTCGAGCCAGAGTCTCTCCAAGACCCCAAGCGACGAGACACCTTGGCACGTGCTGCCTGCTCGTGACCACCTGAGCATTCCCCCAACAAGGTGGATAAGATGCCCCGCCCCTGGCTCAGCAGGCCCCCAGGTGACGTGCCTGGCAGGGGTGGCTGTTCCGACAAGGTGCACGCTCGGGTTCCAGCATCCGTCTCTGTCTCTGACACCCCATTCATTAGTGTATTCAGGTGAAGACGGGAATTGTTGGGAGTTGATAAACCCTCCGATACGGCCTGTATCGTAGATCTGCGGCAAAAGACAGCCCAGCATACCTTAGTTACATGTGCCTTTCAGCTCAGTAATAACCTTCTCCCACCAGGCTCCCACCAGGCCTTGCGTGGAGCCGCCCTTCCATGACATAGGTCCCGTGATGCGGTTCCTGCCCGGCCGTTTCGTTCGAGACAACGCTTCCCCGCCTTCACTTGTCCCGCTACCTCGTTAGTCTCGTGTGTGTCACAACTTCCGAGCCCTTGGCCCCGACGCAATCTGGCCATCGCCCTGAAATGGGTGGCACCGTGGCATCGGGATGAACGTTGAGCTCTGCTGCTCTGGTCATTTGCTGCCTTGTTCTACCCCAAGCTTGCAGCTCCCAGTCCAGCCTCCGCGAATCAAGGCCAGACGGGTAGCCCAGGGCAGGTCCGGCTGGTCCAGCTGCCTGTCAGGGATCTCGAGCCACCCCATGCGCGGCGGTAAGCACGCCGCCGATCCCGTAACAGGGCGCAACAGGGCTCGGCATAACAGATCCAGCCTCGCCGCCCCAACAGTGCCAACACCTGCTCGTGCCGCCGAGGCACGACCAACAAGGCATACCTGTGCATGCTCGGAATACCCTACCGACATACTCCGTAGACCGAGTGAATGCATCAGAGATGCAGGTGCTGTTGCGGGAGAGATCTGAACTGTCCTGGGCCGCCGATAACATCCACGTTAAACGCGATAGGCAGCCCCAATGGTGTCAGTGGTCGCTGTGACTGATTGCTCTGGGGCGCCTCTTATCGCAAGGGGCCCCGTATCGTCTCGCCCCAGTGGATCCAACGGCCCAGCCGTGCCATTGGCCGCTCCGCCTTTCGTCATTCCGCTTTGGGCTAGATGTGGGTCTCCAACCCCCGGCTTTCGCTGCTCCGCCTGGTTGTGAGTCCAGCCGGGGAGTTCCCTGAGGCAACCACACGCTTGGACGTGTTACTCCAGTCCCGCCGTCAGTTGCCCGCCCGTCTCTTTATCAGCACGCAGCTCCCCCGAATTGCCGAACTCGCCCTCTTCCTCCTCTCCATCCTCCCCAACTTCCCCCATCACCACCCCGTCATCCCGTCGCAGCGCATCCAGTCCAAGGAGGTCCAGGAGGAAGGGCATCGCAGATTGATCGTCTGCTTCTTTATTTTTTAATTCTTGATTTCTGGGTTCTGGGGGTCCAACCTCGTCCCGGTCTATCGACTTCCCGCCGTTCCTTCTCGGTTCACCGCGGTCCACCACCATGAGAGGCCTCGTCGCACTCTCGTTCGCGGCCTGCGCCGCTGCCGCCCCCAGTGTCAGCTATGAGACGATCCACGGCGATGCCGCTCCCATTCTTTCGTCGTCCAACGCCGAGATCATCCCCAACTCGTACATCATCAAGTTCAAGAAGCACGTCAATGACGACAAGGTCTCGGCCCACCACACCTGGATTCAGGACATCCATTACTCCCGTGAGACGGAGCGTGCCGACCTCAAGAAGCGCGGCCAGGTCCCCCTCGTGGACGATGTCTTCCGCGGCCTGAAGCACACATACAAGATCGGCCAGGACTTCCTGGGCTACTCGGGTCATTTCGATGATGAGGTCATCGAGCAGGTCCGGAGGCATCCTGATGTAAGTTGTTCCGTGCACGTCCCGTCCCTGCGTTTCGGCCAGAGGCTAATCTCGCTCCCGCACAGGTCGAGTACATCGAGCGCGACACCGTCGTCCACACCATGCGTGTGACCGAGGACAGCAAGTGTGACAGCGAGCTTGAGAAGTCGGCTCCCTGGGGCCTGGCCCGTATCTCGCACCGCGACACTCTGGGCTTCTCCACCTATAACAAGTACCTCTATGCTGCCGAGGGCGGCGAGGGCGTTGATGCCTATGTTATCGACACTGGCACCAACATCGAGCACGTTGACTTCGAGGGCCGTGCCAATTGGGGCAAGACCATCCCCCAAGGCGATGCCGACATTGACGGCAACGGTCACGGCACCCACTGCTCCGGCACCATTGCTGGCAAGAAGTACGGCGTCGCCAAGAAGGCCAAGGTCTATGCCGTCAAGGTGCTCCGCTCCAACGGCTCCGGCACCATGGCCGATGTCGTTGCCGGCGTCGAGTGGGCTGCCCAGTCCCACATCGAGCAGGTCAAGGCTGCCAAGGGCGGCAAGCGCAAGGGCTTCAAGGGCTCCGTCGCCAACATGTCTCTGGGTGGCGGCAAGACCAAGGCCCTCGATGACACCGTGAATGCCGCCGTCTCTGTCGGCATTCACTTCGCCGTTGCTGCCGGCAACGACAACGCCGACGCCTGCAACTACTCGCCCGCCGCTGCCGAGAAGGCCGTCACGGTCGGTGCGTCTGCGATTGACGACAGCCGTGCCTACTTCTCCAACTACGGCAAGTGCACCGACATCTTCGCCCCCGGTCTGAGCATCCTGTCCACCTGGATCGGCAGCAAGTATGCCACCAACACCATCTCTGGTACCTCGATGGCCTCGCCCCACATCTGCGGTCTTCTGGCCTACTACCTGTCCCTCCAGCCCGCTGCCGACTCGGAGTACTCGCTGGCGACCATCACCCCTGAGAAGATGAAGTCCAACCTGCTCAAGATCGCCACCGAGGACGCCCTCACCGACATGCCCAAGGGCACCCCCAACCTGCTCGCCTGGAACGGTGGCGGCTGCAACAACTACTCCGACATCGTCAAGGCTGGCGGCTACAAGGTCGAGCGCAAGTCCGAGGCCGACAAGGTCGACATTGCCGCCTCCATCGAGAAGCTTGAGAAGCTCATTGAGCACGACTTCGAGGTTGTCTCTGGCAAGGTTGTCAACGGCGTCTCGTCCTTCACCGGCAAGGCTGAGGAGTTCTCCAAGAAGATCCACCAGCTGGTGGATGAGGAGCTCAAGGAGTTCCTCGAGGACATCGCTGCTTGAGTCATGAGCTTAGCATCAGCGTTGTGAGTGCGCAAACCTCACATTCATCTTTTTTTTTTTCTTCGTGTCTGGGGCATTGCTTTTTCGTTCTTTGCTTTTTTGGGATATTGGGATCGGGGGAACACATCACGCAGCTGAAGGAGTTTCGTGTATTGTACAGGCAACGCGGGACTCGGGGACGCACATTTCATTGATTGCGAGGTTGGGTCTGCGTTTTGATGGTAGTCGTCTTTACTCAGTGCATAAATCAGAATTCCGCATTATGCTCATCGACTCAATGGCCCTAGACCTCTGAAGGCTCTTGTCAGCTCAACGTCTGCTCCTTCTTCCAATCTCTCAGTCATCGATGCCCGCATCGACTTCCTTTCCACCTGCTCCTTCTATCTCACTTCCTCTTCATCTCTTCATCTGATCATCTGCCACCCCACCACTGACGTTCCTGCTGGGTGACTTCCTGTGCTGTGTGACCGAAAGTCTTCTTTCTTTCACGTCCCCTTCCTTCCCTCGTCTTGATGAATTGTCTTGCCGAAAGGTCTCACGTTCCTGTCGTCAGGTCGCAAGCTCGGTGGCACTCCAACTTGTGGCATCTCATTTCCCTCGCCATACAGTTAGCCGCCACACTTTTACTGTCCATTAGCTCCCATTTTTTTTTTCCTTGCCTGACTGTTACCAGGGACCTGTCTCGGTGCGACGGCACCGTGACGCAAACAAGAAACACACACAACCAACCTTGGTCGACCACTTCGATGCTGCGTCGTCGACGCAGCCTCAAGTCCAGATCGGACCTCAGACGTCGGAAATCCGCCTCGCTACCGCACGGCGTCGTCCTCGAGCACACCGACCCTGCGCTGGCACAGCGCGACGCCCATATCGCTGCCTAGGAGGCCTACGCGAGAGCCCAGGACCGCACCATGGCTGAGTCGTCGTTCTTTTCCCTAACTCCGCAGCCGCCTCCCCGTCGGAGCGGGCTGGGTCTGTCGAGCGTGGCCAGTCAAGGCGGTCTGGGAGGGGACGACGCGCAGGATCTTCGCCGCCGGCAGAGTGTTCGGTTTATGGGACCGTGCTCTGGACGGGTGGCCGGTCGGGGGACAGCTGCTGGCCGGGAAGCTGGGGAGTTGGATGAGGACTTGGCCCGCGCGCAAGGGAGTAGCTCTTATCACAACAATGACGCGGTTGCTCAACATCCCAGTCCGCCTCGGCGAGCGCCCCCAGCTGTCCCGTTGCAAAAGATGGCTACGGGCTATCTTGACGCCCTCGCCGCCGAAGACGATTGTTACACCCCTGAGGACGATGTGGCATCTGCGCCGTCATCCTATCGTCGCCTGCGCAGGTCTAGGTCGATGGCCACCGACTCACAAGGCATCAGAAGGAGCCATGAAAGTTCCAATCAGTTTTCCGCTAGCAGCTCTTTGAAGGCAAGGCCACTTGCAGGTTCAGCGTCTCGCCGATTCTTCCGTTCCGATCCCAATGACCGCAAGTCCCTTCATGAGGCTCCGGCATTGAGAGCTCCCAAGTCGATGAGTTTTCTGAGCAGCCGCAAATCACACTCAAGATCCAGTTTCAGTCGCGATGGAGGCGCACGAGAGTCGAAACCCTTGGGTTTGCCTGACCTTCCGGAAGATGGGTCCCCCACTGATGACCAACGTACGCCGCGACCCGAATACACGCCATCCTCGCTCTTTGGATCCTTGAGTCGCCGGCCTGACTTGAGAATGCGACAATCGCTTCGTGGCAGTAGCTCGACGAACGAAGCAGGGGACTCGAGCAACAACTCGCAGAACGACACAGAAGAACCGAGGACACTTCGGCTAAAGGCTAGGCAGGCATCGAGATCGCTGAAAGGAAAGCTGAGGAGCTTGTTTGCCATCACAAAATCCGAAGAGGAGCCGCCGTCGATGCCGTACCAGCACATCGAGGCGCGGAGGACTCATGTCGCGCACCTCTCGGGTTCCATCAGCGGCGATGAGGCGCCCGTGGCTGAAGACTACGGGGTTGTTCACAGCCCTGTGGCCAAGATGGCCACCCTGCGGTTGGCACCGTCGGGGCTTGTTCATTCCAACAAAGCCAGTTTGGAGAGTCTGAAGAGCGAGCGGGATCGCAACGTGTCAGATGGCTCGTCGTTGACAAGCTGGGTGCATTCTGGGCCCAGCACGCTTACGAGTCAGGAACAACAGCAATGGAAGGAATGGGAAAAGCAGCGTCTCTCCGTTATTGGGGAGAATGGCGCGCACGCACCATCGCCGTCCATCCAGAGGCAGGTTCTAACCCCTGGACTCTTTCAACCCCCTGAGGTCACCGCTGGAAACTCTGTTGCTTCCCGCCCTGTTGTGGACAGCCAGCGGATCTATTCGGCCCTCGTGAAACGGATGCGGGCGGGCAACTCGCTCAACAGCCAGGGGCCATATGAGCAGTCGGAGACTCGAGAGTCCGGAGGCTCAGCGTTGATGAACAAGAACGATGAAGCTACTTTGAACAGGACCCCGCCAACCATCAGACGGGTTGTCCCCGAGTGGGAAGATGCTCGAGCGTCTGACGGCATGGTCACCCCAACCCGTGCGTCAAAGAGGGCAAGTCTACCTCACGGCAGAGATTCATGGGATAGCCAGTCGGTCAGACATCCTGCGGCAACTCCGCGGCCTCTCGATGGCTATCAAGGAAGGCTCGGCAACGTTTTGGACCGTGAGAGACTAGTGTCTGCCGCGACCGATGCTGCAAGCTGCCAGAAGGGCGTGGACTGGCGCTCGAGGGTCGTTGACAGCCCGGTTCCGTATCTCTTTAGAACAGCAAGCCCTTACCGTCGTGCGCTTAGAAAGTCCATGCAGGAGGAGCAAGATGCCTGGGCCCAGCAGGGCGCGGTGACGGACCAAGGGTCGGATGCCGGCACCCAGATTCACCACGACGTTGGCCCAGTCCACGTGCCCGAGACCGACTCGGATTCGGCCAAGAACCTGGAATACTCGGAGAGCGTCTACTCGTCCGACGAGGGCGAACTCGGGCCGCTGCAAGAGACAAAAGCGAGAAATCGAACCGCATACATGGACACGCCCGATGTGTACCGCGCCAACGGCAACCGCGAGGCTTCAGCCACCAGCTCGATTGAGTGGAAGACGTGGCTCTCCGCCAACGTCGCCAAGTTTGAGCCGTCCCCGTCGCCGTCCAAGCCATCAGACGTAGAGGACAACTCTGCCAACAGAAACCTGCCCCCAACGTTTTACCCTTCCCTGCGGCGCCACGTCCGTGAACGAGCACAAGCGCACAGCGACCGTGACCAGGTCAGCCCGAACTCGGACTCGGACGACGACGTCTTTGAGCCGCCCGCGCGACCAACCACGACAGCCAAAACAACAATGACGACGGCGCCAACAACAACGACGAGGACGGGAGGAAAACACCGCCCCCTTCCACCTGCACCACCACCCCCACCTCGGCCGCTGGGAAGAGTCGAACCAAACGTTCAGAACCCGTCCCCGCTGCGCCGCTCAGCCAAGAGAATCATCACGCCGCCTGTATCGTTATCGATGTCGCTGTCATCCAACCCCCTGGCCCACACCAGCAGCAACAACACAGCGGCAACGACAACGGGGAATAGTGTGAACCCAAACATAAACATGCTAACAAAAAACGAGAGCCCGACCCGTCAGCCCCCTCAGCCGCCCCCGCCACCGATCCCACCGCGGAGTAAACTACGGCCTGCCCCGCTGAGGATTTCGCGGTCGAATGTAGCCCCAAATGGGGGGATGGCGGCGAAAGGGGTGTCTGGGGGAGTTGTGGGGGTGGGGGTGGGGATGGGGGTGATGAGTCCGGCTTCGGTTGTGTCGAGTCCGGGGTTGACTGAGGCTGTGCAGAGGCAGTTTGGCTTGGGGCTTGGGGCTGGTGGTGGTGATGGTGAGAGTAAAAGGGGGAGGAGGGGAATTGGGGAGGTTTTGGAGAGGGGTGGGGTGGCTGGGCGGGGGGATGAGAGTGTTGTTTTTTTGTGACGTTATGGGAACTTATGGCGGAGTCGTGGTAAGGGGGTTAGTGGGAAGTGTAAGAGAGGTTGCTTTTCTTTGTGATATTACTGTGGCGGTGGTGGTGTGAGTCGTGATAAGGGGGTTGGGGGCAGTATGAAAGATGTTTCTTTTCTGTGACGGTCATGAGTGATCGGGTGATGTTTTATGACAGTAGTACTGAGTGGCTAATGGGAAAGGGGGTGAGTGGTTTAGGAGTGGGAGCGTGGTGGTCAGGTTTTAGAGTAAGGCGTTGAAGTGAAAACTAGACGGGAGGTGTGGGAGGCCGCAAGGTATGACTAGAGGGTGTCGGATTATTGTGCACAATTAAACACCAGATCAAATGGCAATCGGATTGTCTGCCCTGAACTCACGCCCGTCAAACCCGACACAACCGATCCCCCACCTGCTCCCACCGCTCGTTGCCCACACAGGGTGTGCACCAAAGGACGTCGTCTGGGTCGAGGGCGCGCTTGATTTGGACGCTGTTTTTTTTGTTTTCATTGCGCGAATTAGTTGGGTTGGACTTTCACTTGCATAGTAGGGCCAGGGGCAAAAGCCGAGATGAAACAGGACAAGATAGTGTTTTTGGGAAGTGGGTTGAAAAGGGGTAGGGGGCCAGAAAGGGGGCGGGCGGAAAGGTGGCAGAAAGGGGAAGTAAAAAAAGGGGGGAAGTGCAAAACGTACAGGCGCTTGTAGTTGGAACCCCAGAACTCGGTTTGCCAGTTTGGTTCTTCGAAATCAGCCTACAATGGGGGGCAAAGATGGGGGTTATTAGTACGCAGTGAAAGTGTAGTGCAATCAGGTGGGCTGCTGGTTTAGGGGGACAGGGGCTTTGGGAGAAAGGAGTGTACCTCGTTCATGTATGCCCCCATATCAGGCGCCAGTTCGCGCAGGGCGGCGACGCGGCCTTTGACCTGCTTCCGGGCTGTGGCGGCGGCGGCGGGGTCAAGTGGTGGGACGTCGATGCCGAAGGCTGGTGTTGTTAGTCTTCTAGTTTTCACATACATGGAGGGAGAAACGTACTCGCGTGGACGTAGGCTTTTCGCCAGGCGGGCAGCACCGCGTTGCCGCCACACCCCCGCGGGCGAGCGTTGTGCACGCCCTTGCCGGACACGAGGTAGGCGGTGGACAGCGTGCCATTGGCAAACCGCTCGAGCGCCGCCGAGGATCGCGTCAGGTTGGCCGTCAAGGCAGCCTTGTCGAGAAGCCGAGAGCCGAGGTAGCTGTCGAGCCCCGCCTCGCTGGTGTCAAAGTTCTCCTCATACCAGCCGAGAAAGGAGGGGAAGCTCTTGGGTTGGTAGACGACCTGGAACAGGCCCGGCCAGGTGGCATTTACGTGGGCCAGCACGGGATCCCAGAGCTTGCGCATGGCTTCGGGTGACGAGTCCTGCAGGGCGACGGACATGAAGGTTCCTCCTACAATGGTGGCGCCGCCGTCCAAGGGGTTGGGGATAGCGGGGAAGAAGTACGAGTAGCCTGAGAGGCCCTGGTCGCCCAGTGAGGGGAACTGGCTGAGCACGTAGGCGACCATGTCGAAGATGGGGCCCGTGTTGGCGACTTCGGTGGTGGCGATGGCGAGGACGAGTTCCTCGATCTTGGGGCTGGGATACGTCTTCATGGTGACCGAGGTCATGACGCCAAAGGTTGAGCCACCGCCCTGGTCAGGGGTAACAAGATCAGCATGTAATAAGTATGAGAGGTAAGCCAGCCCCTGGACAAAAGGGGGCAGACACATGACTTACACCGCGCATGGCCCAGAAGAGATCTTGGTTCTGGCATTCGTTGGCAGTGACAATGTCTCCCTTGGGAGTCACGACCTCCATCTCGAGGACCTGATCGGCGGCTAGACCGTAGCGGGCCGACAGCAGACTGTGGCCGGCACCGGTCGTGTAGCCGCCCACCGAGACAGTCTTGCCGCCGCCGCCCACGACGGTCTGGCCCAGGGTGTCGAGTGTGTTGTACAGATCCCACATCTGCATGCCGGCGCCCACGGTGACCGCAGTGCCTTCGATGGTGACCTTGCAGCGGCTCGGGCTAAACGAGTCGTGCGTCTTAAGTCCCCTTAGGTGGTGCGTCCAGATGGAGAGCGAGTTGGGGGCGTTGGAGCGCCCGATGTAGTCATGGCCGCTGCTCTTGACGACCAGCCTGACGTTGTTCTTTCTCGCTAACCACCTCGTGGTTAGTAATTTCCATCAAAAAGAGGCCAGCTAGTTCTCACCAAATTGAACGCTCAGCTGGACGTGGTGGGCCTCGGTGGCGTTCACAACGAAGAGAGGATATCCCTGACGGCTGCATGGAGCACCCTCTTGCGGAAGACAGGTGTCGTTGGCCCACTGGTTCCAGTCCACCGAGACGGGGTCGGCCTGGTGAAACTCGTAGGTCGCCCAGGCTGCACGGACGGCGGGACAGTCTTTGGCGTTGTAGGTTGGTTGTCCGGGATGGCAGACAGCTCCTGGAGGAGGCGGCTGTAGCAGTCTTCCGGCAAGCGACTCATTGAAGCGGGTCCAGTCTCGGGGCGACGGCCAACCCTTGGCTCCTGGAACGGTCTTGCAGGACGGGTGGGCGTCTCTGATGCTCGGCTGGGGCCCTGCTGCCGCGGAGATGACAGCCGAGGCGAGCTGAAGGGCACAGAGCAGACGGCTGCTCAGGCTCGACATGGCGGCTGAAGAGGGAATCCTATATCAGTAGGGCAGGGGTTGCTGAAGGGGGACAGAGGGAGGGTGAGGGGGAGACGGAAGACAGAGAGCGGTGCGATGCTCCCACGTTTCGTCGTCATTGTTGATGGCTACATATTTATCTACCCTGGAAAGCGTTATTCGGGTCTCTCGGTTCTGTCCTCTGGGTGCTTGTCTCAGCCTCCAGGGGACATGCAGCAAGGGGGGCCGTATTCATCGCGACGGCCTCCTGTTGGACAACAGTACCCCTGCCGCCCAGTATGCCCAGGTCAAATAAGGCTGACTCAAGCTTTTCCAGGTCCCGGGATTGCGGCAACGCGGGAATATCTCGCTGTGGCCCAGGTCTTCCCCCCAAACCAACCACCAACTGGCAGTCCCCGTCATACGGCGCATCTTCAGGCCGTGCTTGGTGCAGAGAGCGCTGGACTTGCCGGATTCAGACACGACTCAGCATCTCATAGGTAGGAAGGTCTGCAAGACGCGCATTCTGTCCACAGTAAAATGAACTTGGTAGCGAGGGCGTGGGCTCCCTCCTCAACCGTCGTCGTCAACGTGGGAGAAGCACAGCTCCAAGGTATATCCGGGGATACATGCCAGTGGCCGGCAAGCGTCGGCGTGAGGGGTGAGCTCGTCAGGGTTCCATCGTTCCGACGAGCGATTCAGTAAACCGACCTATCATCCGTTGGCATCTTCACCCTGGTGGAAAACCAGAGGGCTTTCCGACGAGAGATGAGGGATTCACACAAGAGTCCCTGCTGCTACCCTGCTGCTGGCCCCTCTGCTGGCCACGGGGTTCTCCGGCTGTAGGACTAGCAACAACAACACACTGCGCCGCCCTGGCAGTCGTCATCGCCGCCAGCTCGGGAAACGATGAATGCGAGCAGAGAGGGCTGGTCTGATTGGCCAGTTCTGGGCCAAGTGCGCAGAGACACCTTGGTCACTGGGGCAGCTCACGAGTTCACATGAATCCGACCAGAACCAGAAACCTTGAAAACACCTGCGGGCGGGGTATTCCTGATTTGGACACGCCAGGTGCTGATCTGGGATGGATGTGCACTGCAGTATATGACATACACACCGCAGACGAGAGCAGGAGGAGGAAGTGCCCAATGTCGAAAACCTGTATACAGCTGTGGCAGGTAAATTCCGGCGTAAATGTGAATGTATAAATATAAATATCAACCAAACGCCGCAAGCGGTTGGTCGCAGCTTTGAGCACGACGCCTCATCACTAACATACGCGCCTTGCTTCTGCCTCGTCTTGTGTTGGAGTGGGAAAGATCGAGGACTGCTTGGCGCCAGATGGGGACGTTTGGGGTGGACTTGGTGGAGAACAGCGCGCCAAGATTGCCCAAAATGGACACTTCATCATCATCGTCCATGGATCAATCGACTTGGTTTCCATCAAGGCAGGAACACCATTCTAAGTGGTAATGGAGAGTCCCAACATTCGAGTTTGAAGTTGAAAATAAATACGATATTGTTGAGTGTCTTTGTCGACAACGACTTTAATCCGAATCCATATCCGGGTTGTTCTTTCTTTCTTGTTGGCTTGTGTGTAACAAACGTTAAGCCCGTATTCCTCGTTTGCTGTTTGCTGCTGTGCTGTGCCTCGCAAGGTGGGTACGAATATGTGTCTTAATGTGTAATTACGCAACTGTACTGTACGGAAATACGTGCTTGGCAGTACGCGCCCCTCCCCAATAACGCGAACGTTACCCCTTGTCAGCTTGCCAGTCAGCCCAACGCCAAACGCCAATGCCAGGAATTATTAACGATGCAATTTCGCCCATGACATTTTTCGTTGGCCCCGAACTACGCCTCCCACAAAGGGGTTCCCGATGACCAACCCGACAAACCGCCCTCATTGCGTTGGAGCGCAATATCTAGGGGACATCTAGGGGACCGCGAGGAGCCATTCCAGACCGAATACGAACCAAAGCGCGAACCAAAGGACGAGCCCGTGGCAGCCGAACCCTCGAATCGCCCTCTCTACGGAGCATCGCTCCCCACTTCCAGCTTGTTGTTGTCCAACTCGTTGCGCCCCCTCGCCCATCATGCACGCCATCCAGCAAAAGTGCCGCCCGAAGCACCAGGTTCTCGTCCTGAAATGCTACCCGCGCACCACCAAGGGCGCCGTCGACGTCAAGCCGAACTCAAGCGAGCTCAGCTACCTGCTCTTCTACGCCCAGTCGCGCCGCTCCAAGATCCAGAAAGTCGGCAGCTTCCTCGAGAAGAAGACGGCCAGCGATGTCTACCGCCAGCGGATAGGGTAAAGATACAATCTTGCTAGCGATCGTCGGGACGTGGAACTGGCGACACTCACTAACCTCCCGATCTCGACAGGAACGTCCAGGTGACGCTGCAGATCCTCACAGCCCTGATCGAAAAGACGCCCAAGGATCTCCCCCTCTTCGCATCATGCGTCCTCCAGGTCCTCGAACAGATCCTCAAGTCGCGCGACATCACCATGGTCGAGTCGTCCATCCCCACCTTTGAAGCCTTCTGCGCCCACCACGACCCGACCTCCCTCCTGGGCGACCAGGCCTACCTGCGCCAGTACCTCAACATCGTTCAGCAGTACGCCTCGCTCGCCTCGACCCGCGCCTTTCCCGGAAAACTCGAGCCGAGCAAGCCGATCGCGCTGCGATGGAGGAACACGGGTCTCAAAGCCATCAAGAGCGTGGCCTCGTCCGAAGCCCTCTCCTCCGTCACCACCCAGCAGTACGACCTGGCGGTCCCCATGATACTCGAGAACCTGTGGACAGACAACGAGAATTTTCTCGACGTGCTACACCATAGAGCCGAGGTCGAGGAGAAGGTCGGGGGCGCTCTGTTGAGGAGAAGGACGAGCGTGGCGACCGTGCAAACCGCCGAGAGCGAGTCCAACGCGAACCCCATGGCGCTCGCCGACAACGCCGTCGACATGGATAAGCTGGCCGAGGAGGACACTGGCGTCCTGGCCATGGAGTGTCTCCGCCAGATCTTTGTCGCCACCAACCGGTTGCAGGTCCATACCGCCACGCTCGCGCTCCTGAAATTCATCCAAGAGCGCGTCAGCCAGGACGAGGAGGTCGTCAGGACAGACACAAACGGGAGGGACAGTGGTTGGGCCATCAAGATGTTCCTCCTGGCCGCCCGGTGGGCTCCCGTCGCCGACCGCTTCACCATTCTCGTCACGGCCATGAACTCGCTCGTGCAGTCCCCGCTGTCCGACGACACCCTGCGGCAGCACATCGTGCTGGTTGCCATGATCGGCGCACTTCTGCGATCCGATATCAACTTGATCGGCCTCAGCGTCATGGACGTTCTGCTCCAGTTCATTGCTCATATTCGGAAGCTCGTGCAGATGCCGGGGGACCCCAACAGCATGCGGAGCGAGCCACACTTTCCTGGCCAGCCTGACCCGCGTTTCGAGTCGATTGGTCGCTTCGCCAATAACGCCGACCGCGTCGCGGCAGAGCGCAAAGACCTGCTCCTCCGACTCCAGGAATGCGCCGGGGACCTGGCGACCCATGTCTACTATGCCGATCAGATCTCTGACATGATTTCCACCATCCTGCAGAAGTTGAAGCCGTCGAGGTCCGGCAGCAGTTCGGGTTCGCCCCCTCGCGGAGACAGGTCCGACAGCACCCCCAAATCATCCGTCCAAGCTCTTGCCGACGAGCATCACGTCGACTCCTTGTTCGCCCTGACCGTCGCTAAGATCGCCGCGCTGCGGGCAATCAAGTCAGTTCTGCTCGTCGCGAACCCGCGGAGCAAGATGAGCGGCAACATGGCCCTGTCAAGAAACCACGTCCCGATCCAGATCTGGGAGGGCACGCAGTGGCTGCTGCGCGACCCCGACGGCCTCGTCCGGAGAGCCTATGCCGACGCCGTGTTGACGTGGCTGGACCGCGAGACCACGAGCGCCGACTGGAGAGCCAGAGACGAGATGGCCCGCTCGATGCTTAAGAACAGAGAGCTCCCCAGCGCAACGCTGGCGAGGAGAGCCGTTTCGAGCGCCTCGGCGCGGGAAAAGCCCGTCAAGGTTCCTCCGTCACACTTCTTGCAGCTTCTCCACCTCGCCATCTACGACAACGCGATCCAGTATATCGACTATGAGACCGATGTCGTCCTCTTGCACGTCTTGCTGGCCAAGCTGACGGACAAGCTCGGCGTTAACGCCGTTCGGTATGGCTTGCCCATGATCTTCAGGCTCCAGGAGGACATTCAGGACGCCGAGACGCCCGTGCACAAAGTCAGGCTGGGCAGTCTAGTCCACGGTTACTTTTGGATCTTGACCGAAAAGTTTGACTTTGAGGGCTCCATCGTCGGGAGGGTCATCCATAACGAGATCGTTCGGCGCCGCAGCAAGAACTTTTGGGTCGATGGCGTTAACATGCCGCCCCCCAGCTTCGACCTGATCGGGACGCCCGGCACAGTCCTGCGCCAACCGAGACTCCCCATCGAGGAGATCGAGTCCGAGGCGCTGCTTCCCTTTGACGAGCGGCTGGCGCTGGTGGACTGTGTGTGTGCTGCGTATCAGGAACAGACAAGCTCTCCGCCGCAGAGTCCGGCGGCGAGTCCCGGCCGCGGCTTCTCCCACCCCATCCTGGGTTCGACACTGGGCGCCATCCCCACCATCGAAACGGAGCACGAGATCCCTCCGCACTTCCGAGAACAGATGCTCAGCGATTGGAGCCGCGACGCTGTCCTCGCAGCTGTGCAGATTGCCAGCAAGTCCGCGTCGCTCAGCGGCTCCCGGTCCGCAACCACAGGCACCCACCGGCTGGCTGCTGCCAACGGAGGGTTGGCCGCGAACGGGCACAACCTCAGACCGGACCGGTCGTCCCCGCACGGCAGCAGGACCAATCTCCGCCCTTCATCGTCTCCGGGCGGAGACATGGCAAGGATGCGCAAGTCGAGCCTCCGAAGCGGCCACTCGCCCACCCCCGCACACAACGGCGACGCCAAGGAGCACATCACCTCGGTCGAGCAGCTCAAGCTCGTCCTCTCGGGCCAGCTCCAACCGCCCCCAACCATGCACGGCATCCCCGGCTTCCCGCAGCACGACGACGACGAGTCGAGCAGCGACAGCCTCGTCAGCTACGACATGACCCCCAGCGAGCTCTCCTTCAACCCGGCCGCCGGCACCACCACCACTACCACCGAGCCGCGATCTCCAGCCGACGGCTCCCCCAACCTCCCAACCCAACGCCCCGTCTCCCGCGAGCGCAAGTCCTCCCTCCCCTCGGGCGGGCCCCTCAGCTCCCACCCCATGCAAGACGAAGCCAGCGGCGCAGGCGGCGGCGGCTCTGTCCCGCCCGTCCCACCCATCCCAGCCGCACTGGCAGGAGCAGGAGCAGACGGTGCCCCGCGACCAACGACATCCCACCACAAAGCCCCGCCCCCGCAGCTGCTACCCTCGGCTACACTCCCCAGACCGTCGACGTCGAAACGCAGCGTCAAAAGCAGAGGTGGTGGTGGTGGCAGCGAGTCGTCCCGCGCACTGTCATCGTCCTGGGCCGCCGCTGTCCCGTCGGACGAGAAGATGCCTGCTATTATGGACTTGACTGCGTTGTTGAACGGGATTGATGCACATGCTGGAGAGGGACAGTACCCGCAGGGGCAGGGGCAATCACAGCAGGGGTGGTTGGGGTTGGGTGCTGGGGGGTTTGGTAGGCCGCCTTATTGAGGATGGCTGCTTTTTTCTTTCTCTACGAGTTAGTTTGGGTTTTGTTTGGTGGGTGGTTCGTTTTTTGATTCGCTGGGTTGTGGTTGCCTGGGTTAGCGACAGGGTAGGGTATTTAGAGGGCGTGTTCTTCACGGAGCGCAGCGGGAGCGGAGGTCTTTTGTTTTTTGTTGTTTGCTTGTCTGTTTCAACATGACGTTGTTTGTTTCAACACGGCTGGGGTTTGTGAATCTGAGAGAGGGAAAGTGTTTTTTTTTTCACTCCTACCGAGTTTTATATCCTACTTTTTCGTCGTCTCTTCTTTTGCGCGGGGAGCGGGTGCTGTGATGGGATGTACAGCATATGCTGTGTTTTTATTTTATTTATTTTATCTATCTTGTTGTGTAGTAGACAAAGAAGAGGTCTGAGATAATGGCGGCGGTGGTGGTTGTCTCATGGAAAATGGGTGCTTTTTTGCTGGAAGTGGTGCAAGCAAGCAAGCATGTGTTGTGCTGTGTTGACAAAAATAGATAGACTGCTTAAACTGAATACAACCTGGACTTTTATGACGGACCATTCTTTCGTTAAGTGTAAGTTTTCAAATACACAGTGGATGCGAGGACAAGAGTCACTGATCCAGCCCCTGGGCCAAACTGCGAACCCCCTACATACTTTGAGGTTTCGTAGCCGCTCATGTCCAAAGAAGGGCTTTTGTGTCTTTTACCCCTTTTCCCCGTTCTTCCCCCCTTCCCAGGATCATTCATTTTCAAGTTCAGTACAGTTTCTTTGAAATCTAGTATCTTACACAACTTACAGCCAAGTCACACAAACGCAGCCCAGATTAAGCCCAAGTGTTGTGCTGTGACACTTGAGACGTCGATCAACAGCCCCAGTGATGTCATCAGGTCCCCCCTGGCCCCCTGACCCGCCGACGCGAATCGGGACATTTCCCACAGCTATCCCTGCTAGCGCAACCTCGGCCCCTGCGATCTCTGCACGGCAAGATCCGCGGCGCCCTGGGACAGAAAATGTTTCTTCAACACCACGAATCCACGTCCGCGATCGACCAGCCTTGTTCGGGCGCACACACCCGCACATAGCCGCACACACGCCATCCCGCGACAACAACCCCCACTACCCCATATCTGCCGCCAATTCCAATCAGAGGGGTCAAAGATGGCCTCGGCGTCGAGATTATGCCTGCTCCTCCCGCTGCGCCCCGGCGCATCCTCGGCCACTGCGAGAGCCGCGTCCCGCGCTGCTGGTGCTAGCAACGCCCGCTTCGCCGTGCGCGCCCTCCACGCCAACCCCGCCCAGTCTGCCAAGGTCGTCCCGGTATATGGTACCGGCCCGCCGCCCGAGCCCCCCCAGCCGGTCGACGAGTACGCCGCCGAGGAGCGCGAGGCCAGGCTGGCCCGCCGCCGGAAGCAGGCTGAGCTGCTGAAGCACGCGGGTGGTGCCAAGGCTGCGAAGCAACAGCAGCAGCAGCAGCAGCAGGATAAGGAGAGTGCGGGTGGGAAGGGCAAGAGCAGCAGCAGCAGCCCCGGGTTGACAAGGCGGTTCTGGAAGGACGTGCATGTGCGGGAAGTGAATGGTACAATTTTCCCCCCATCCCTTTCGCTTCCCCCGACCCTTAACTGACGCCCCATTGAAAAGGCGCCCTCGAAATCCACCTCGACGCCCGCCCGCTCCGCCACCCCACAACAAAAGCCATCGTCCGCCTCCCCCTCTCCAAACCCCACCTCGCCCACGCGCTGGCCCTCGAATGGGACAACCTCATCTCCGCCCAACAAGCAACCAAGCAGCACCTAATCCCCCTGACCTCCCTCGTCTGCCGCGCCCTCGACATCTCCTCCGACGACGCCTCCCCCTCCCCAACCCCGCACGCCGCCACCATCCGCCAAAGCATAACAACCACCCTCCTCCGCTACCTCGACACCGACTCCCTCCTGTGCTTCGCCCCGCCCCCAGAAAAAGGCGACCACGACCCCGCCACCGACGGCCCCACCCTCCGCGAGCGCCAGGAACAGGCCTACACCGACACAATCCGCTACCTGACGCCGCGCGTCTGGCCGGGCGTGTCCGTCGTCCCCGTGCTCGACGAGACGTCCATCCTGCCGCGGCAGCAGGCGCCCGGCACGCGCGAGGTGGTGCAGGGCTGGATTCTGTCGCTGTCGCCCTTCGAGCTGGCGGGCTTGGAGCGCGCGACCCTGGCGGGCAAGAGCCTGCTTGCGGCTGCGAGGCTGGTGGTGCAGTGGAGCGAGGAGGGCGCTGGGCAGTCGTCGCAGTCGCAGGGGGTCAAGGATGAGGTGGAGTTGAAGAGGTTTGGTGTCGAGGAGGCTGCGCAGGCGGTCAGTCTTGAGGTGGCCTGGCAGACGGGGCGGTGGGGCGAGGTCGAGGACACGCATGATGTTGAGAGGGAGGATCTGCGGCGGCAGTTGGGAAGTGTGGTGTTGCTTGTTTCGGGGAATGGGACTAAGGCGTAGAGCGGCCGAGAGCTGAGGCTACATGTGTGTGCAGGTGTGATATGATGGGGTTTGGATCGTACCGGTGATGTGGGAATTGTATGTATAGACTTGTATACCGACTTTGTAACAAAAAAACACGCGTCTCAAGAGACAGCTTGCATGTCCATCCTACCAAACTCCTTTACTGGCTCGCTTGCCCTGGTGATGGATGAGCTTCGCCACCTAAGGTCAGTCACTCTTGGATTTCACACCCATCAAGCATAATGTGTCAAGACTGGCATTTGTAGAGCTATTTCCCAGCTAAGAGCATGCGTGAATGTATGTCGAACTGTGATAAAATGAAGGCAAAAACCCAAGAAATGAAGAGTGCGCCCACCGAGTTTGGCACTGTAGTGGACCTTCTGCTTGTCCGCCGGCCGCCGTTGGCAACCATGAAACCTGAAACTTTTCAGACCCTTGAATCCCTCCGCCCAAGAACTCCCAGTCCCATCCCTAGTGTATATTGTGAAACCCATGACCGTGATAGGAAACCCCAAATCCCAAACGCCTTGTAATAGTCTCAAACCCCTGCCCAGATTGAGGGTCTCCAGATATCATTCATTGGAAAGCAAAAAAAAACCTGTGTGTTGAGAGCTGACTTGCTCAGGTGCAAAGCCCATCTGCGTGAGATGGCTGTATAAGATGCGAGAGTCAGGGAAATGCAAAAATCAGCGTGGTCATCAAAAGATCAGAGCGTATGTGAAAAACAAATCGTGCCCCCATTGATGAGAGGTGCTGGCGGTAGCTCGGCGTTCCGGATCGTCAGCGGTGTCGAGTCGAGTTCTTGTGGCTTTAGTAGCCATCGTAGGCAAAGGCCTCGGCGTGGGAGGGAATTGCGCCCTTCACGGCGGCGTCATCCCGGTCTTCCTGCGAGACCATCCGCTCGGGGTCGATATACCGGCCGGTGAGGGAGAAGCGACGGTTTCCGTAGGGGTCGACAGTGTGCTTGTATTGTTAGCGATCTCCACGTCGATATGCTTGACCCGATTGACCAACCTCGTAGACCTTCTGGATCTCAGTCCCGGTCATGACCATCATGTCACCGTGCTTCATGGTGACCTCGAGAACCTCCTTGTAGCATCCCTTCCTGTTATGCTCCCGGTGAACAGGAAGGAAGAATTGCGTGTTGCGCTTGGGCCGGAAGCTCATGGTCGAGGGAGAGCCCAGCGAGAGGGCAGCAATGACAGGGCCGAGCTCGCTTTCGCCGTCATCGTGATACTGCGACCACAACTGTCAGCGATAAACCAGGAATTGTGACAAAGAAAATTACGTTGATCTTGTCCTTCTCCATGTAACCAAGCGCCAGAAGTTCATTGAAGTCGTTGGTGTCGTTCACGATGGCATTTTGGCCAATCAGCTTGGGATCCAAGTTGCGGATGAAGGCATTGGACTGCTCAACGGCGACTTTCTTCGCCCAAATGAGGCGCTGAAGCGCACGGAGGACCACGTCGGGTGCCTCAGCAAAGCCCTTCGACTGAACAGAGACACCGAACTTGTACCGGGCTCCCTGGTGCTCTGTTAGTGCGGTGTACATTGTGCAGACGGTCGAAGCGGACTCACAAAGTTCTGCTGAAAGTGACGGGTGTAACCCTCGAGCTTGTCTACACAACTTTCAGAAATCTCTTCCACGATTCATTTTCTAGGCTGACTTGCGGCCAATGACAGCAGCAGGATTCCGACGCAGACCAATGTCAGTGAGCTCGAGTGTTCTGAAGAGGTCATCGGGGCCGTTAGGCTTGGCGTTCACTTCCTCGCTGGCTGAAAAGATGGTGAAGGACCCCAGAATTACGCCCTGGGAATTTGGCATGAAGTACTGGCGAACCTTGAAGCCACCGAGGGTGAGGGTCTGTGAGAACTGGAGATAGCCACGGTGGTAAACGGTGGCGAAGGGGTCGAGAATGTAGTCGGCCTGGTTGAGTGTGTTCTCGTTGACGCCGTGATTCTTGCGCTTGTTACTCGTGCGGGCATCAAACTTCTCGTTTTCCTCCTGGAGAAGTGCCTTGGGGTACAGGAGCATCGGCGCCTCAAGAACATAATGGCACTCCTTGTTGTCGCATACCCAGCGGTTCCAGTAGGCTCGGCGATTGCAGCAACCGCAGTCCGGGCACACAAAACCGCGGCGGAGAGAAAGTTCTGTGCCGTGGAGCCCAGAAGGGTCAGGAAGCGAGGGCTTGACTGAGGGGATATCGCCGACGAAGGGAGTGCGCTCGTTGAGGAAGGCCTCCGAATAAACAAGGCCCCTAGGGTCAACTGCAACACCGGTGGGGAACACGTAGTAGTGTTCGCAGCCATGGTTCAGGCAGAACCAGCCAGCAGAGAATATCTCCTTGCTCTCAGTCTCGCATTTGCCGCATGTAGTCAGTTGCACCTTGGGAACTTCGCCGATTGCAGCAGTCGACGGCACCGCATTGTCGGACTGGGGGACCCACCACGAAGGCTCAGTCAGATCTGCCTTCTCGAAGCGGATGCGGTAGACCGTGACCGCCTTGCTCTCGCCCGCGGGAATGTGCTTCTCCTTCCACACGTCGGTGATCTGGAAGTGTGCAAGGACCGAATAGGGATGGGGAGGTTCGCATGGGTAAAGGGGGTGGGCCTCTCCTTGAGCGGTTGTTAGCAAAGTTGCCGAACAATATCAAAAGCCACAGGCAGTAATGAACTCACCGGCAATGACAACCACGAGTGCCTTATTCAGGTGCGCGTTCATGATGGCACGGAAGTTGCTGGCGGTATCGGAGGCATCCTTTGCGCGAACCATTGCGCCAGACTTGGGGTCTTTGACGCGGCCGCCGCCGCTGTGAATCCAACTTAGCACCATGCGTATCAAAGAGGAAACCAGCTTTGTGTAGTCGGGAGAGCAATCTAGAACCTACACCGAGGAGATGATGATCTGTGAGCCAAAAACATCGCCATCGTCGGCCTCCTGATCGACCAGGAAACCTTGGGCAACAACATTTGCCGAGTGAAGGCTGCCCTGGAAGGCTCTGAAGTATGGCAGCGCTTCACACAAACTGCCGCGCGCGTTGGACCACACCAAGGGCTTGCCGGTAGGCTGTTCGGTGCTACGGGGGGCTTTGATGACTTTGACTTTGACCGAGGCTCCCCCTTTCTTGGCGCTACCGGTCACCGAACCAAGGCTTGTCTGCGCAGGGCGGTGCTCTTGGGTATCTTTCGCATTGTCGTTGCCAAGTGTGAACTGCGAGGCCTCAGACTTCTCCGCATGAGAGTCTTTCTCGTCTTCGACCACAGATGAAGCACTGTGACGAGTTCGCTTGGCGGGCTTCTCCTCTGTGACTGGACCAACGTCGTCCATGGTCCGCTTAATTGCGATCTGTGCGCGCTGTGCAGCCAAACGGCCAGAAGTTCTCGGCATCACGGTGCAAGAGGGGGTCTCAGGAGAGGTTCCTGGGGTTGATCCGTGCGAGGCAGTCATGCGAGATGACTCCGGCGTGGCGCTGGAGCCCTGGGCAGGAAGGGAATCCATGCTTCGAGCTGTGCTGAGAATAGATTCGGTGTGTGTTTGTCTAATTGTTGGATCGTCAGTACCTTGGCCACTCGGATTGTATTTTGGAGGTAGCAGTAAGAAGAAGAAATCGTCTGCTCAAGAATGAAGGGGAAGACAACTTTTGCAAGGGAAAGAATACTGCGATGAGTTTGGATGAGAGTAGAAGTGAGGAAGTTGGTGTTCTCTGTCAACGGCAGGGACAACTCTGCTGTCGCCAGACCTGGCAATGCGGGAATCTCGCGTCGCCTGACCTAGCCCACGGTTGCGAAGCCGCGAGCGTAGCGTTATCGGCCTTCTCAAGGAGCTATTGACTTGGCAAATGAAGCAAATCGAAAGGCTCGAGGTATCACGGTCGGTCGGGCATTTGAAATGGCAGCGACCGAAGTGCTGGACCACCGACACCTTTGGAATGCTCCGTAGCACAAACAGTGTTGCTGGTTCGACTCCAAAACTATGCTTAAATGGTCAAGGACGGTTCTCTTACCTAGTCAACCGTGAAGGTTGCGTAATGAGTCTGCTTGCTGGTCGGTTGTGTTAGTTTGTTCGTGTTTGAGACTCGATATTGGAATAGATCTTGGAGCTGGTTCGAACCTTGGCTTCTGGAGCGAAAGACGTTGTCAGTTCTCCTCGCAGGGCTGTGAGAAGTTGATTGATCAAGGTGCTGGGGCGTGTTTGGGGGATAGAAGTAAGAGAAGTAGAGTGAAGCTGGAGGGATAGAGGGTTGAGGAGAGAAAGGGAATGGGGAGAAGGCAGATCAGACTTTTGAATTTCAGTGAAGAAGAGAAGAGGAAAGGTCTGAGATTGCCAAGTCGGCCTCGTTCCTGCCTTCTCTTGGATCGTCTGAAGTTCAAGAGCTATGGGAATTGCAAGAAGAGGGCCAGAACTTGAGTTCTGAAACATGGGGAGATGGGATTGCAATCGAGTGGGCTTGTGAAAGAGCCAAGGGGACAGCTAGTTGGTGTTGAGGGCGCAAAAGTAGCAACGATCACGTAGTGACTGCCGCTGGGGATGAACCTCTTGGGCGCTTTGGGTGCCCAATGGCCTCAATAATCCGCAGATGGATGGAAATCAAGCGGGAGGCTTTGAAGCTGCCCGTGATGGCCCTGCCGGACTACACAATCGGTCAAGTCCTGAGCGATGTATCCATCAAAACTCGGCCTGTCGGTCGCAAGCGGTGTTCTTTTGAAGTGATCGAGCGGCCTCAGGCATCTGGAACAAATGTAAAGACGCGAATAACTTACCCAGGGATGTGAATTTAAAATTCACGCTTTTCACGGGCGCGTGATGCCCAAACCGAGGCGAGGTCGGGCCGCAAAGCAGCGATGCTTGGGCTGTGGGCGTGGGAGAGGGGGGGGGGGGGGGGGGGGGGGGGGGGGGGGAAGGGGGGGGTCGGGGGGGGGGGGGGGGGAGAAAAGAGGGAAAACCCCGGAAGGCCCAAGGCCGAG
>JAMAKR010000089.1:0-29885 GCA_023628425.1 Chaetomiaceae sp. PYS4301M
GTTGAAAAGAGAGGTGGCGCGTCGCGTCGGAAATTGCACACTCGCTTATATTGCACACTCGCTTATAAAGTACGTTATCATATCAAGATGCTTCTAATGATACCGGACTCCAAGTCTGGTGAAAGAACGACCTTGTGTGCTAAATGACAGCCAGCCGACCGCCGTCCAGGGGACTCCATTTCCAAGGAAAACACAGCCGACCAGAAATGCTCCTCTCATCTAATAAACCTGGACGCAATTTGCGATCCGAGTAGTGAACTCCGTTGGGCTATGATCCCCCCATTCCCAACCGTGTTCATGCTTCGTCAGGTCATTAGTACAGGGAAGGTGTGGATTAGTCAAGGGCAATGAAGAAAGTGAAAAGTGAAAAGGGTGCCGTGTTATGTCGGTGAGGTGTGTAGTGAGTGGATGTGCATGGCTGTGGGGGGGGGGGGGGGGGGGGGTTGTTGGTGTTGTGTGTGGTGTGTTATAGTGTGCCGCCCGCCGTTGCTGGGGAAAGGAAATATCAGAAGAAGAAAAAAACAAAAATAAAAAGAAAGGAACAAATGACAAAACAAAAACAGTCAACATAGGAAAGACAGCGATAGTAGGATATGCCGGAGGGGGAGCGCAATACCAATAAGGCGTACGGGCTTGCCCCTCTCCTTTTCTCCTCCCCTTACCCCCTTTCCCCCTCTTCTCCCTCCTCTTCTTCGTTCCTCGTCTGCCTCCCTGCTTCACCCCTCAAATGCCAACCCACCACCCCTCAGCCCTCTACACTCCCTGCCCACTTTCTCTCCCTACTCCTTATCCTCCCCCTCTCCCTCCCTCCCCTCCTCCCCATCCACCCCATCACCACCCCCTCCACCAGAAGCAAGCTTCTCGTCCAACCTCCTCCTCTTCTCCATAACCTTCCGCCTCTTGACCTCCTCCCCCTTAACCCGTCTTGCCTCCCTCTTCTCACGCCACACATACGGCCACCCACGGGCAACAGCAACAAACAGTTTGACGGAAATCCCAAAGTGGGAGCGGGCCTGGCTCAGGTGGTCCCTCGCGTCGGCCAGGTTGGCGCGGGTGGCGGCGGAGCGCTTCTTGGCGCGGTAGACGCGCTCGGCGCGCTCGGCCTGCCGCAGGGTGGCGGAGGCTTCGCGGCGGGTTGTTTTGAGGGCGGCTTCGGTGCCAGAGGTGCCCGGGCGTCGGGGCTGGGCGAGGTCTTGCGGGGTGGTGGTGGTGGTGGTTGGGGAGGGGAGCGGTTTGGCGCTGGAGGGGGGAGGGGGTGGGGGGTGGGAGGTGGTTGTTGGGCGGGCCATGGTGTTTTTTCTTTCTTTTCCCTTTTTTGAGAGAGTGATGTGATGTGTGTTTGTATTTAAAAGAATGGACGGCCTCAAATTGTGAGGGCCACGTTGGTGGTATAAAATGAGTGATTGTGGTGAGGAATTGAGACCCGAGGAAAGGGGATCAAGAAGACATCTCGAGGGAACAACTGTCTGGTTATAATCCCCTCCTTCTCTTTCCCCTTCTTTTTTTCTCCCTACCTGTCTTAGCCTACTGCTGGTTCGACTTACCACAATGTAGTATGAGGTGAGTCAATGCCGTCTCGTTGGCTCGGGAAAATAAGCTGTCCCCATCATGTTCATGCGATGGTCGACATCCCTGGAGCCAAGGGAGCAGGAGGTTGTTTGGCAAGTCGAGTCCAGCTGGCCCGCAGCTGGCCGACAGTTGTTGCTTCTCGAAGGCATGACAACCTCATCAAACAATTCCAACCCAATGAGACGCCAGCGGATATGCACATCAAGGTCGTGTCGTACAACATAACCCCGTGGAGTGTGGAATGTGGGATGTGAGATGCGGGATGCAGCTGCATGTTTTCCATGTCTTGTCTTGCCCAGGACCTGATCTGATGTCTGCATCCGTTGCCAAGTCAAAATCCAGGCCAAACAAAGTAAAACGTGAAATCGCTGCTGAACTTCCACATCAGCATCAGCATCCACACCCACATCAACATCAATCTTCAACAAAAACACGTCCACCGCCTGGAATGCCCTGGAAACTGTTGGAGACGGCGCAGCGGGTCGGCGTCAAAGTTTCAGCGAACCCCCGCTGCGCATCCGACTGGCCAGAGTCGAGGGCCCCTAGCCGTTCTCGTTCTCTTCGGCCCCATTCCCGTCGTGGATCCCAGGCTCTCCCACCCCACCCATCCGTGGCATCCCACAAAAAACACCCGCGGAGCATGTGAATTAAAAGCAGGAACCCCGGTCAACTTTTGACCCTGTTCCATCCGACGCCTCTTTTTGCACCAGGACTGGACACGATCAACTGCCGGCAACCCAACACACGCCCCTCCCTTTTTGTGACGTCGTCTTACGAGCCAGTTGCAGCGGCGAGATTGGGGCCCTGGAAGGAGCCTGAAGCGATTCGAGGAGCAGCTACCGCGTGCGGCACGGGGCAAAGCTTGAATCTGGCTTGGCGTTACGAGATCTGTTGGGTGTGGTGTCCGTCCCTCTGCTTTCTGGGGGTCACACGAGCCGATCCGATCTCCCTTTTTTGAACCTCCCCTCCCGCCCCCCCCACATCCATCCCAGCATAACAACCACCACCACCGCCCACCTGCCCAGGTTTATGCCGGCAAAGCTCAACGCTTGTCTCCGTTAAAGTCGGTCTTCAACACCGAACTGCCCCGCGAGAATGAGCACAGCGACTGCCGGGCCCGACGGGCTCGACGCCCTCCGACAACGCACTCGAGCACCGTCCACACCGATTGCCGCCGATAAGGTCGAGACCGACTCCGTGGCCACCGAAGATGGAGAGGCTCGCGTCAAGAGGACATATGGGCGCACGCCCGATGGCACCGGTACGCCCCAGCACTCGAGACTGGTGGCTTTTGTCTGCCTGGAATCACGCTGCTGACCGAGTCTTGCCTTGCGCACACAGTCTTCGTCGTCCCCGAGACCCACGACATGGTCTCGCAGCTCCTCGACCCCCGTGAACCCAAGAATCTCTCCGATGTCCTGGTCCTCGCCATCCTCATCTTACACATCTGGGCCGCCTATGCCCTGCCCTCCAGCGTCAAACGCCCTCTCTTCGCTTTTGTTTTCCTCTTCTGGCGAGCCTCGTACAATGTCGGCATCGGCTATCTTCTGACCGTCCAGTCCAACTACAAGCTCATGGTGACATGGGCCAAGCGGATGAAGCTCTTCGAGGACCCCTCGACCGGCCAGAACCCGCGCCCGTGGCTGTACAAGCTGCTCCAAAACGAACTCGAGGCCAAGATTCCCCAGGACTACAAGATGGCCCGCGCCCCTATCGAGTACAACACCTGGCTCGTCTTCCGCCGTGTCGTCGACCTTATCCTCATGTGCGACTTTTTCTCCTACTGCCTGTTCGCCATCGTGTGTGCCCACAAGCCCGACGGTGAGGGCTTCGCCATGGCCTTCGCTCGCTGGTTTGCAGGCATCGTTCTCGTTGGCTTCAACCTGTGGGTGAAACTGGACGCCCACCGCGTCGTGAAGGACTATGCCTGGTACTGGGGTGGTGAGTAAAAAAGACCGCCTTTTGTTAGGGCTCCTCATACGGGGCAGCCGATGCTAACCGTGGGGGGCAGACTTCTTCTACCTCATCGAGCAGGAACTCACCTTCGACGGCGTCTTCGAGATGGCCCCGCATCCCATGTACTCGATCGGCTACGCCGGGTACTACGGCATCTCCATGATGGCCGCGAGCTACGACGTGCTGTTCATCTCCATCCTGGCCCACGCCGCCCAGTTCGCCTTCCTGGCTGTCGTCGAGAACCCGCATATTGAGAAGACCTACAACCCTCCTCCGCCCCGCCAGCGTGCCGAGTCCGAGGTTAGCAGCCAGTCCGAGGCTACGATTGACTCGGCCAAGAAGTCCGCGGCAAGCCCGGACACCCCGTTGCCCGTCCACGACCTGGTGGGCATCAAGAACTTTGACCCCTTCCGCGTCACCGACTACACGGCCCTGCTTCTGGTTGGCTACTTGGGTGCCCTCGCGCTCTTCACCCCGGACACCCCCGTCTACCAGGCCCTCTTTGTACTCAATGCCATCGTTTGGCGCCTGTGGTACTCGGTCGGCCTCGGTGTCATCCTGACCAAACAGTCCAACGAGAAGATGTTCACCCGGCACTTCCTCAAGTTTGGCGAGACGGCGAGAGAGGCCTGGCGCCAGTGGAAGGGCATGTACCACCTGAGCATGACGCTGTGCCACGTCTCGTTTATTGCCGCCTGCTGGAAGATGTACACCTATCCGGCGGACTGGGACTACGGCTGGGTTCTCCTGAAGCACGTCGTCGGCCTCAGCTTGGTCGCCTTGCAGGTGTGGACAGCCGTCAGCATCTACGACTCCCTCGGCGAGTTCGGCTGGTTCTATGGCGACTTCTTCTTTGACAGCACCGGCAAGCTCACCTACAAGTCCATTTACCGCTTCCTCAACAACCCGGAGCGCGTCATCGGAACCGCTGGTCTGTGGGGCATGGCTCTCATCACCTGGAGCAGGGCTGTCTTCCTGATTGCCCTCATCGGCCACATCCTGACTCTCGGCTTCATCTCCTACGTCGAGAAGCCGCACATGCAAAAAATCTATGGCGAGAACCTGCGCAAGGAGGCCGGTCTGACCAAGTTTATCCGCCGCTCGCTGCCGCAGCCCATGAACAAGCTGCAGATGAGCGTGGACAAGGTCCTGGACGATACCAAGCACTTTTTCGACGATTTTGTCGATGTCGCTCGCTCCAGGCTGGCCGGAGGCTCCTCGACCATCGTTCGGGACACCTCGGCCCTGTTCAACAAATACCCGGCTCGTCTCACGCTTAGTCGCATATCACCCGACCTCGCCGGCTACGACCCCAAGCACTACAGGATCTCGATGGAAGGCACCCCCCTGGTCGGCGCCGACGAGAGGGCCACCGGCAAAGAGAGCGCCAGCGCCCGCGTCTCCAAGGACGTCAAGACCAAGGTGTTTGAGTACGGCGCCCCGATCCGCGTAAAGTGGACGGCCCCCGCCAACCACAGCAAGAAGGACTGGGTCGGCCTGTACATGGTGACGGACAACAGGTCACGAGACGTGACCGAGGTCCCCACGCTCGGCCGCTGGGTGCCGACCCGCCCGGGCGAGTACGACACGACAACGGACCAGGGCATCGTCTCGTGGGACACCCCGATCGCGACACGCTCATCCGAGGCAGACCTCGTCCAGGGCGAGATGCTCTTCGAGGGCAACAAGCTGTGGTGGACGCAGGGCGTCTTCGAGTTCCGCTATCACCACGGCGGCGGCCACAACGTCATGTCCATCTCGGAGCCGTTTGAGGTGCGTCTGGCTAAGATTGATGACGAGAACGCTGAGGTTGCGGGTGTCGAGGAGGTTGAGACTGCGCTTCTTCCCATTGTGCGGAATTGCCTCGACCGCGACCCGGACATTGCCCCTGCTACCGTTGAGGAGCGCTTCGGTGCCCATGTGGAGCGGGACGCCAAGTATGCCAAGCGGGTGGTGTATGCCATCCAGCATATGTTTGGTGTTGAGTTTGCGCCGGCGGTGGTGACGGCTGATGGGAATGTGAGGAAGATGGCTTGGCGGATATGCAGTGCCAAGGAAGTACTTGTAAGTCAACCTCTTATTTTCTTTCTTTCTCTCGCCCTCTCTCCACGAGGGTGGTGGTGGGTGGGAGAACGGGCGTATGTATGGATGTTGATGGATGCTGACTGACGTGTAACAGGCGCCTTATAGCATGTCACAGGGGGGGCCGTCGACACCAGTGCGAGACAAGTTCCCCGATGCGTTGTAGAGGAGGAAAGGTACATACATACAAGGGGTTGCACACACGTTCAAGGGTTGCATGTTTATGCATGGAGGAGAACCGGACGTGCATACCTACCTACCTGGTACTCAGACTTACCTTAGCTGGTACTTGGGGTGTGGTGTGTGGTGTGTGGTGTGTGGTGTGGAGTTGATGACTGCGAGAGATACCACTTTTGATAGATATGGCGGGGGGTGTATTAGCGTAGGCGTGCCGGTGTCGGTGTTGTTGAGGGGAGTATCTATTATTGGTTGGAATAGATGTTTATGAAACATCAACATAGTGGAAGATTGAACATTGAACATGAATCATGTGTTGAAAGATTTCTCCCCTCTCGGTGGGTGTCAGTGTCATCATTTGCAGCATCTTTACGGACAAATAAGTGGCCAGAGGGCTACATACTCTTCCTCCCAGGTCCCAAAAACCCCTTCGATTTCCAAATCTGAATACGGTCCAGGCAACAACAGCACTCATACCGTTTATACTCTTCATTCAGCCCCAGGAGATGTGCATAGAGATGTAAGTTACAGTTAAGAAAAGCTAAGGTACGACTCTAGCGAGCAAAAGAGAGCACCGTCAAGGTGCCGCATTATACGGAAAGGACTGTGGTACTGACACAACCATCCGCTTCGTCAAATATTCACCCCCTTTGTCATCCTCCTCGTCATCATCGCCGTCGTCATCATCATCATGCCCCAACCAACCCCCAACTGAAGACCAACCAACCAACCACACCCCCTTTTCTCCATCATCGTCAGCCATCCCAAGCCGGAGAAACCAAACCCCCCACTCCCGAATTTCTCAAAGAGAACCAAAACACTCAAGCACAATCCTCCATCACCTCAGCCAGCACATCCGCATCCCCCAAATCCTCCGCCAGCGCCACAGCCCTAGCCTTGACGCGCTCAAACCGCATCCCCGACTCGCGCAGCGTGCGCGCCAGCGCCCGACGCGCGTTCTTCTTGGCCGTTGCCGCTCCAGCAGCCGCCGCCGTGCCGTTACCAGCTCCGGTACCAGCGCCGGCCCCAGAAGCGAGCTGCACGGGCACGACGCCGCCAAAGGGGCCTGCGCGCGCCGTGTTCTGGCATTTGACGAGGCAGACGTTGTCTTGGCCTGCTACGGTGCCGGTGCAGGATTGGGAGGCCGGGATGGAGGCGGTTAGGGGGTGGTCTGTTTTGGCGCCGGCCTGTAGGTTTTTCGATTGAGGTTAGTTTGGTTGGGTTGGCTAGGTGGCTTGGGTGGGTGGTTGCGTTGGGTGGGTGGTTGGATGGATGGGGCTCTGGGAGGAAGAGGGATAGCTTACAGCGCCGCGCGAGTTCTGGCCGGGGACGTTTTGGGAGACTTGGATGTTTGTCCTGGGTTTGGTTGTTAGTTTCTTGCCGACTGTTTCAAACTTCTTGTGTTCACGAGAGGCCCGGTATCAATCATGAGAGTAACTCACCAAGTCTGTCCCGTACCGTCGGCGTTGATCGCACACGTGTAGGGGCCCGCGCCGTCCGAGTTCACCTGGTGCAGCGTCATCTGGACATTGCCGCCCGCCGTGACCTGCGGCAACGCGTCGCCTGTCTCGGCGAGGATCGCCTGCGTGCCGGACTCGAGCTGGTTGGCGCCCCCACCGAGCGTCTCGCCGAACGTCTTGGCCGAGGCGCCGCGGAACCGGGTGCTGTCCTGCTGGAAGGGGTTGCGGCGGGTGCCGTCGCGGGGCGTGCTGGTGTCAACGCCCAGGGCCATGCCAGTGCCGCCGGCGTCTCCCGTGGCCGCAATGATGGCGCCGTGACCGGCGACAAGCTTGGCCGCGGCCAGGAGGGTGAGGGCGAAGAGGGTCTTGGTGGAAGAAGCCATCTTGTAGGGATTGCGAATGAGAAACTTGGTAGTGGAAGAGGAATTAAAGAGATTAAAGAGCTAATGCCAAATCCTGTCCTGCAGGAGAAAGAAAGCGAAGTGCTGACTCGAGGCTGGCTTGTCTCCTGGACTTGGGTGTTGATGAGGATGCAGAAAGGGAAGTTCAATGACGATCAGTCGAGTCCATTATATAGACATCCTTGGGGATCCCTTCAACGTCGCCCATGATTCCAAAAATACGATACCTCAGCCTCAAACTCCATCACCTGAAGCATGATGGTGCAACTCTTGGCACCTTCGGTCGACGCTCTGAAAACGCCCAGGCCCCTTGTGTGAATACTCAGCATGGGGTTGTGTCAAGCTCTCATCGACCCCTACGCTCCACCTGAGACTCTGAGACCCTTGTCCTGTGCATCGTCAAGTTGCCCGTGTTTTCAACTTTGGTCAGACCTTGGCGCAACTCCCCGACCCCGGAGAAGCCGTTCTGTTTAGCAGATCATGGAGATCGCGATCCCGTCGGTTTGCTTCTCCCACGCACGCCTTGAATCGAGCAGAACGCTGAGCACGGCTGGTCTCCAGCTTGGAAACAAACCAATGGATGTACGCCTCACGTACAAAGACAATCTGGTTGCCAAATGTTGACTCCGATCCAGTCGCTCCTGCGAAAACTGTGTGGTGAAACCCATCTTGGTCTCGAGTCTCGAGTCTGAAGCTGTTTCGTGCTGGGACAGACGCCGAGGAGGTTGACGGTATTCGGCAGATTTGGCGTTGTGCACCGGTAACTGGCTGTGGACACCGTACCCAAGCGGTGCCTCACCACTGTTGGGCATGAAACTCGAATGCCCCAGATGCACGGACGTTGGGTATCGTGAGGTGTTGTCTCTGAGTGTTTCGACTCAACGGGCCAATGGCTGAACAGAACAGCAGCAGCTTTTGGTTAGCGCGCAGTTTGGTTTTGAGGCTCTGGCCTCTGACAACCAAAGAATCAAATTGACACAGCCACAACGCTACGAACCTTTTTGGAACTAGACGCCAAAGTCTGAAGCTTGCGGGATGTTTTGGGCTGAGCCATGTGTCGCATCCTGGAGGAAACGTTGCTGAGATTGAGTGGTAGAGCCTGTCTCCTAGAAAGAGCACAACACCCCATCTATCCAGCACCAACACTAGGCCGAGACTTGGTCCGCATTGTTGTATAACGTAAATATCTGTTTCGATCGGCTTCAGGTTGGGTTGGGTTGGGTTCGGGGGCGGCAATCGGAGCAAGGTTGTCTTGAAACATCGGTTTGTCCCGGTCGGTCTCGCCGATCAAACAGCTCGGCCACATACATAGTTGAGAGGCCAATCGCATCCAAACAACCATCGCACGGAGTTTATCGCGCAGTAAATGGGAAAACAATGGCATATCCCGCAAAGGCATCCCAACGAGCGTGGTGATCCCGGACTGGTCCGGCACTTGGGAACGGGAGTTGTTCTCAGACACCCAGCCTCATTCTCCAGTGTGTGAGCGGGAATCCTGCCCCTGCGAAGAGCTCGAAGCCAATCACACTGAGAGTCAAGAACATTTGTCAAGCCGGATATCGTGAAGCCGAAGGGCACAGAACATTTGCCCCATCCCGATGCTAGCAACTTCCCGCGCTGCTGTTTCCTTTGCAACAAAACGAAACAACCCGCTGGGTAGGAATGGCTGGTCGAGCTAAGGGTGACGGAATAATGGACCGGGAACTTCAAAATGCTGCGATATTTGCCTTGATATCGACTGTGGGGAGGCTCGAGATACACCTGGGAGAGCTGATAGGGTCAGAGTTGGTGACGAGACATGGGCGCGCGAGAACAAACCTTCTACCCTCGTCTGGGGCGCCCTGGATGCTTCCAAATCAACTCCGCCAAGAGAACGTCTCAAGCCAACAACGCCCCCTTTTGTCCCCGAGAAGCCCCTGGGAGGATCTGTAACATTCACGTGGGAGCCGCTGGCGGTGGGATGAAATGGACCAGACCCCGGGATGGCCGTTGCTGTCCCAGTTCCAGTTCTCGGTGTCGAGGCGAATACAAAGGACCTGGGGTTTCTGAGGGGGAAGTTGCTGGACGGCGTAACAGGCATCTCTATTCTGGATGTTAGACGCAAACTTAAGTGCCATGTTGCCCAAGGTAGTCCTTACGCTGAGAGAACGCCGGCCGATTCCACTCGACCAGTGCGGCCGAGCTGGGCTGGGATTTTGAGTGGCCGGGACTGGCTGAAAAGTAGTTGTGCGTTCCAGCTCGAGCACCAAAAGACAAACTAGGGCGAGGTAATTGCGATTGAGCCTGCCCATGGCCTGCGTCCGCATCGCCTGGCGTTTGTACCGGGGTTTGGGATCTGGCAACGCTGGAAGGCACCCCCTGAGTCTGACTGAGCAACACCCTCTGCTTCAGCTTGCTGTAGAGTTCTCGGGACTGCGACAGCTCTCTGGTTCGGTTCTCCAAAGTAAGGCGGAGATTCTCGTACTTGCGTCTGAGAGCACTCTCTTCTCGCTCCATGTCTGCGCGTCGTTAGCTGTTAGCTGTGTCGACAGAATCTCACGCAGGCAGGCGATGGACAGACCTCGCATCTTGGTCGTCAGAGTAGATATTCTCTGGTTGGCCTGGCCCCATATGTTCTCGATCTCCCCCTGCAGCTCCGAGCAGTAGTCCTTCAGCTTGCTGTTCTTTCGGGCTTGGTATGAGCTTCCACCAGTGAGTCAGGGACGGACCACAAGGCCATCGAGGCGGGGAAACGGACATTTGGTTCGTCATCTGGTATGACCAGAAGCTCAGGGCTCGCCCGGCACACTCCATTACGACTGTAGGGCTGAGACCACTCAGAGCCACTGACTTCCACTCCTCAGAGGGATTCAGGTGCTGCTCGAATACCTCGGAGGTGTTTAGAGGGTGTCTACAGACAGGGCAAGTGTATGGTGCCTGCCCTGCAAAACCATTGCTGTTTGCGCATCGCAGACAGATGGCATGGCTTTGTTGACGTCAGTTCCGTGTGTTCCACAACGCTTCTGAAGAAAGACGGTCGCTCACCTACACACGGTCACCACTGCTTGCCCGGTGAGTTGGACACCGCACTCCTGTACATTGCAGCTGAGATTCTGCTCCATGCCGACCCGTGAAGCCCGTTTGTCCCCAGGCATTGATGAGAAATAATTAGAGCACTTCGATAGTAGCAGGTCTGTTCTCAGCAATTCGCGACGTGATCATCAAGCATGCGGTGGCATTCGCAGAAGGGCATGGGATATCAGGATTTTGAGAAAGAAACAGCAAACTTCGATTGAGAATCGAGATGACTGAGATCGCGAGTGCTACAAAAATCGGTGGGGAAATCTCTGCACTCCAGAATCTGCAACCTGACAGCTTGAGGCATCCGTGCCGGTTGTCCTCTGGGGAAGTCTCGCCTCAGCCATCGCTCCTTCCTCTGGCATGTGGTTGACCGTTGAGACGGGCACCACGACCTACTCAAAGTCGAACATGGTTCCAGGCTTCCCTGTCATAAACCAAACCCTTACATGCATGCGAAAAATGGGAGCTCTTTAGAATGTTATAAAACAAGGCGTCATTTCTTCACTTCTTCCCAACCCGGTGTGTTTGTTGTTCTTGCATGAGGGAAGTTTGAGCAAACTTGTCATTGAACGTTGGATGCGTGCAGCCACACCATGCAAAGCCAAGCCACAGCATCCACCCCGCGCTGTGTGGCGTGCTCTCCAACAGGCACCAATGCTGGGATGACCCGACCACCAACAGCCAACAGGCGTGCTGGATCCACAAACATCGAGCCTCACTAAGCAGTCCGACCTCCTGCTCACGACAGTCTCACACCGAAATACACTGTGGCTCGATTTTGATAACTCCCTCAAGGATGACAGAAATCGTCATGAGCCAGACCCCTCCGATCCTTCACGGGCCCTCAGAAAAGGAACGCAAATATGACCGACAACTTCGACTTTGGGCGGCAAGCGGCCAGGCAGCACTCGAGTCGGCGAACCTGCTGTTGGTGAACTCTGGGGCGGGAACAGTGGGCGCAGAGACTCTGAAGAATCTTGTGTTGCCAGGTAGTCACTCTCCAAGCTCCCCCTAGACCAACCAAACACCCCATGCTAACATCCCGCTCCCCAGGCATTGGTCGCTTCGCCATCTACGACGAGGCCCAGGTGACCGAGGCCGATCTGGGTGTCAACTTCTTCCTGGACGACAGCTGTCTGGGAAAGCCCCGGTCCCAGAGCCTAACAGAGCTCATCACGGAGCTGAACCCAGATGTCGAAGGGAGCTGGTATCCAAACGAGGTACGACGACCCCTGGGCCAAGGAAGGGCTGGTCTAGGACTCTTGCACGAGACACCCGCACATGCTCACATGATGTATTGCTTCAGGGCGTGAAGACGCTTGACTCGCTCCTGGCAGACGGCTCAGTGTTCACCGCCATCATGTACACACTCCCTATCCGCCCAGAACAGCTTTCACAGCTCGAGGCCTATGGTCAACAACACAAGACCCCGCTGGTGGCGATTCACTCCGCGGGGTTCTACTCCTATTTTCAGATCAACCTCCCAGGGGCGTTCCCAATTGTGGACACGCACCCGGACGAGACAGCTACGACTGACCTGCGATTGCTCACCCCCTGGCCGGAGCTGGTGGCCTTTGCGGAGGAGTTGACCCAGGATATCGACGGCCTAGACAACTTCGAACATGGCCACCTGCCATATGTGGTGATCCTCCTCCACTATCTCCAACAGTGGAAAGCGGCTCACGACGGCAAATACCCCGCAACATACAAGGAGAAGACCGAGTTCCGAAAGGTAATGCAGAGCGCCACGAGGACCAATAACCCGGAGGGTGGCGAAGAGAACTTTGAAGAAGCGGCTGCTGCCGTCCTGAAAACGCTGGTACCACCGTCTCTGCCGTCCGGGCTGAAGGAGATCTTCGAGTATGAGCACACCGACCCGGTAAGGTGACACCCGGCCCACGTGCAAGTACCATCCTCGGGCCCGTCTCCGCTGACACCACACGTCATGACACACGGTAGGTCGAGCAGAGATCCGGCTTCTGGCTCATTGCAGACGCCGCCAAGCAGTTCTACGAGACACACCAGTGCCTGCCCCTTCCCGGCAAGCTGCCCGACATGAAGGCGCAGTCCAAGGTGTACATCCAGCTGCAGAGCATCTACAAGGACAAGGCGCGCAAGGACGCAGCCGAGATACTGCAAATAGTGCAGGCCGCACCGGGTGGCGAACGCGTCGATCCCGCCGAAGTGGATCTCTTTTGCAAGAACGCAGCCTTCGTTAAACTCATCAATGCGACGGGAGGACGCGGTAGCGAGATCAGCAGGGCAGATCGCCTCAAGTCAGCAACCGGTAAGCACGAAGCACAATTCCCTTCCAGTCACTCCACCCTCGCATGGTCTCGACCACTTTCTTGGTCGGGACAGACCGACAGGCCAGACCACCACCCCAAGGGATCTGCATTCCCAGCGTGGAGGATGATGCGGGGAAACAAGAAGCGAGCGAGAGGAAAGAAGCGAACGAGGAAAAGGGAGGCGAAAAAGAGAGAGCAGTAGCGAGCGAGAGGGAAGGAAGCGAACGAGAGAACGAAAGGAAGGAAGCGAAAAGAAGCTAACCAAGAGGGTAACATTGTTTGCCACAACCAGTCCGCGAGTTCGCCAACGACGAGACGGCCGCGCTCTCTCTCTCCCCGCTGTCCCTGCTGCCCATCTATCTCGCCCTGCAGGCGACAGCCCATGTGGACCACGACAGCAGCAACGACAGCAACAACACCCCTCTAACCGCCGACGCCATCCTCTCAACCATCGCCACGCAGGCGCCCGGGGCCGAGACCCACGAGCGCGTGGTGCAGGCCGCGCGCGAGGTGGCACGCGCCGGCGGGGGGGAGCTGCACAACGTCGCTGCCCTGACGGGCGGCATGGTCGCGCAGGAGATGATCAAGATTGTCACCAAGCAGTACATACCCATCGATAACACGTGTGTGTACGACGGCATCGGGAGCCGGTGCCAGGTGCTGAGGCTTTGAGAAGAAAAGGGTTTCGGTTCTGGGGGTGGGTACAAAGGGGGAAAGGAATGGAGGGGGAGGGGTAGGAGGATAGAGAGGCGAAAATGGACAGGACTGCCCTCGTCTAAGCAAGCAAGCAAGCAGGTAGGCAGTGTAAGCGCTGTCTAGGGGTGGGAAGTCCTTTTACCCTTACCCTAACCTTGCCTTGACTTACCCTTCACCCTTGATTTCGCCTCACCCTGTGGCCTGTCCTGTCCTGTCGTATCCAACATACCAAGTACTTTTTACACTGCACACGTACATACGTCCCATCTCGCGTCCCCGCAAGGTCCATGCCGAAGCGAACATGTCCTCGCTTGGTCTGGAGCCCTAACTCGAACGTGGCGAGACCGAATTGGATTGTTTGTGTATGTACATGCGTCTGGAAATGACGGCCTCCGGTTCCACGGAAAAGGCCAGGACAGGGCAGCCAGCTGGGCCGGGATTGTCGGGAAGGGAAGGGGGGAGGTTGAGAACCCTAAAGCAGCGTGCAGGGAAAAGGGAATTTTGTGACGGCAGAAAGCAGAACGACGGGGGAGGGGAGGAAATGAGAGGGAGAGAGAAAAAAAACAAAGCGAGACAGGTGTCGGCTAGCTAGGTGGCTACACCAAGCGCCCGCCGCTGCCGCCGTCGTCGGCCCTGACGGGAATGATGAGATGAATGAGATGAATACCTTACCTACCTACGTACTAGATTGACCAGCTTGCATGGCCAAGGGATTTTCCTTCTGGCTTACCGCTCTCCTTCCTCTCCCAAGTAGAATATCTAGCACTGGCTTCTACCCCCTTTTGCCCGAAAGGGGGAGGTCTGCAGATCCGGGTTTAACTTCCAAGCGCTTTGCTGCAGCTGCTTGCTTGGCGGCAAAGTTGATATTGTCGAGAGGAGGGGAGGGGGGGTTGCTACCGTGTAGGTAATACATACATACATACATATACAGTTGACTGTCGGCAGTGAGAGGTTTGTTACACAGCCTGGGTGGTTGCCCCAAGGCTGAGTGGCTTATATGTATCTGTTATGGGGGCTATACTGCGTCATGGCAGCAGCGACGGGGGACTTGGTCCTGGGCCGGAACAGATGTCCAGCGAGAGGCAAAACAAGCACAGAACCCAAGTCGTCATTATCGGGAGTGTTTGCCCAACGGTCGTATGTAGGTAGGTGGATATGTGATGTACCTACCCGACAACCCCCCACCACTTGGCTCACACATAAGACGGGCGGGCGCTAGTTACCTCTTTGAGATATGTATGTAGGTATGTATGTACCTTTCCGCTGTGGCTTGCGTGCCCATGTACCATCGCGAACCGTTTCCGCGCGGGCGGCGATTATCCCGTCCATCGCACTTCTTCTGCTGGCGTGTGATCCGGCCCGGCCGGTCTCCACTCAGCCAGCCGCCCTGTCATCGTTTGCAGGCAAGCCAAGCTACTTTACTAGTTGAGCAGTGTACACTAGGGGATGGCTGGTTCGGGGCAGGCAAGCCAGGGCAGACTGCAGACGGGTGGATAACTACTGTGGGAGGTATAGGGGACAGGTCTTTGTGACGGCGCACCCCCACACGGGTTGAGCGACCCAGCCGAGCAGAGAAGATTTTTTTTTAAACGCTTCGGACCGCAGGGCCTGGATGGAACCCTCGCGCTGCATCTTGTTACAGAGTACATACATTACTCGCGTTGCTGTTGTTATTTCGTTTTCCTCTTCCCGCCTGCCGTCCGGCTTGTGCCAGCAGCTGCTCATGTGCGGTAGAGGAGAGGACGGGAGCGGGGAGAGGAAACTCGGCTGGCGGCGCTTGGGCACGCTGGCAGAGAAGAAAGGGCATGTATGCAGGGCCTGAGTGTCGAACCGAGTTTCGATGAACTCCGGTGTAGGTATCGTGACCTCTGTTTTCGGTGGGCCTGGATGGTGTGTATGTCGTGGTGTTGAATGTGTGGCCTGTCTCTTGCGGACTAGACCGGCGCCTCCCACCTTTCCCCCTTGGGCGATCTGGCGATGTAGGTGAGAAAGTCCGGCAAGAGCACCCGGCGCCAGATCTTGGCTTCGATCAGCATCCGCCTGCAAGCCACCAAGAGGGGACTCGTGTTGTACAGTCTGGGGGAAGTTGGGGAATGGGACGGGGATGTGGGGAAGGGCGGGGGAGGGCCGCCATCGAAGCCACAAGTCCGTGGGACGATCGGCCTCGCAGCCCTGACGGATCAATGTGGCGATCGTTCCGGCGTCTCGTCCGGAACGCTGGAGTGATTCGGCCGATAGGCAAATACCCTAGACCTCCCTGCATATGCAGCTAACGTCAGGTACCCTTGGGGCAGGCACAGCATTGTCCGGTGCCTTGGCCAGCCACACACTAACCAAGGGCGATCGGGGCGCCAGGAACGGGAGACAGGGACGTGGAACAGGGACGACAGACGGTATGTGGTGTCATGCTGCACCGCCTGATGACAGGTGCCTGGTCGTAGGATTCGTCCTGGTGAGACAGGCGATAATATCTGCTGTCCTGCGAGAACAGCTGACAAGACGGGGAGTGGAAGTAAGAAACGGGTGGGCTTACCTCCGTACAGGATGTTGAAACGGAATGGAGAATTAGCAGGATGGTTGGTGGGGTCGCGTTGGGGACTGAGTGTGAGTGATAGAGTTGAGCGAGATGCCGTCCTGTGCAGCCCGCTTAGATGCCAATCTGCGCGGTCCAAGGCACGTATGTTTCACGCTGCCCAGCTTGTTGGCACCAGCCCAGCCCAGAGCGAGATGGCGAGGGGGAAGGATTTTAACGTGGCACAATGCCGGCCGGGTTTCGATCAGCCTGTCCAATATGCCGATCCCAAACTGTGGAGAAAACGTACTGCGGTCTGGGAAGGAAACCCGAGGCTTGGGGTTTCCAGAAGAGTTCTTCCGGAGGGCCTGCTGGTCAGGCCACACCATCTCGCCCGCTTGAGAGCTGGAGGGCTGATAGGTGAGGTATTCCGGGCCGTGAAACGGGGCATGGACACGGGTCCCAATTCAGACTTTCAGGGCCATGCCATGCGATGCAGCGTGGCCGCGCTGTGTCGCCTCTTGCCTGTTCCTAGGTCCGGGCAGGTCCATGACGTCCGTTATTGGGCGGTGTGGTGCTTGAATCTCGGGTAGATGTCTAGTTTCTTGTCTGTCCAGCCACAGGTGGACCGGTTGTGCGGCGATGGCATGCCGCCGTCCCGTCGTCGGGTGGTAGTGGCAGTGTAGGCCGTGGCCGTGACTGGGCTCAACAAAAGCTGTGTGGCCGACCCCAGCCGGGCTTGGTGAGCCTCCATCTCCTTTGACCATGGCCAGCGCATCGCGATGCCGATCAAAGGGTCAATGCGGTGTCGCACGAGTCTCACGCGTCGAGCCACACTCCACACCCTCTCAGGCTGCGGCTCACCCTCTGGGGAAGTCGGTCAGCTGAGGGAGCGAGGGTGGGGAGACGATAGCGAGAGCGAGAGCATAGAGAAGAGTTCCGAGAAGGGGAATCCAGGCTCGGGCACTGGCGGCTAGCGCTGGGCTTGGAGGGGAATCCGCAGTCAATGGCATGAGACGGATGGCATGGCCAAATTAATTCGGGACGGCCGGGCGAATATTCTGTACGAACAACAACCTCTGTGCACTTGGGATTGCTGTATGTGCGCATTTCACTCTCCCGAATCTGGAAGGTAAGGTGTGTATGTGGTATATGTGGCCCATTGTATCCATTGGTATCCATCGGGTCCCAAGGAGAATGGCGCCCTCGCACGGCGTCTCTGGCCGGGTTTGACGGTTTGACGGGTCGACAGGTTGACAGATTGACAAAATCTCTGCTCGAGCGAGTCGAGTGTAGCTGACTCTCGTTAGCGTCGAAATGGGGCCGTTTCCAGGCTTCGAGAAGGAAAAAGGGTGGAAAAGGGTGGACACGCGCACAAATCCCAGTCTGTGCGTTCGCTGTCGCCGGTCGAAAGGGGTAAGAAGAAAGCCACTGCTTGGCTCGCAACATTGCGACCTCACTGGAGTCACTGCCAGCAGTGCCAGTTAATCTGATGGAACCCGTTCGAGCATTTGGCTGGCTCGCTGGGTCGAGGTGGTCGGTGGCGTCGAAAGCCTATTCGATCCTTGGATTTTGCCTGTGGGGAAATGCTGGGGTTCGCATGCCGAAGCCCGCCCTGCGTTAAGCTGAGTTGGGCATCGCGGCCCTGGTCGTTCTTGGCCGCCCCTTGCTGGCACAAGCTTAACGCCAGAGAGTTAAGCATTCTGGTGCGCAGGGATCGCAAGATCCACTTGGTGAGGCTATTCGGCCGAGCAAGCCACCGCTGCACCGTTCCGCAAGTGCGCTGCACACTCCTGCACGTCGCTGCGCCTGGCGGGTCTGGTGGTGTTGTGGAGCCGCCACGGTGATGGCTGGCCACAAATCGGACGGTTTTAGTGATTTTTGAGAAGTCGGCGGCATGGGCATCGACATGCGAGGGGGTGATGTGTCGAAACAGTCGACGTTTTCCCCCCAACAGACTTTGACGATACCCTGAACTGAGCATGAGGGCCCGCGCCACCGCGTGCCATGGATGCTGGTCGATCGATGAGTGGCTTTCTCCAGATTTTGTCGACGCATGAAATCTAACGGCTGTAACCTCGAGATACCACACCATCTCTGCTCACCTCCCGCCCACCTCAACTCTCATGCTGGGATTGCTGGAGCCAGGAATAGAGCCGAATCAAATCGGCGCAACGCTGCAAGTTGCCCATTCGCAACACTGCGTGTAAAATGGGCCGGGTAGTTGACGTTGGGTAGTGTAGGGTCGGCACCAGCTGGAGGAGGCAGGAAAGGCATGGAAGGTTGTTCGAAGGTAGGGATAGGGATCGGCATTCGACAGCTTACCAGCACCTTACTCAGATATCTCCCAGGTTCTAGGTGCTAAGGTAGGTAGTAGCCGCCTTGCCGTCTGATCATGATTGAATGAACAAAAGTGCGGAATGTCGAATGTCTGGGGAGAACACCCAGTGTCAAAAACAGGGGCAGTCTAGCCGACCGACGCTAGGCTCGCTTGCCGTGATTCCAGGCGGCCCTGCACCTCTGATTGGACGATGGGAGTGTGGGGAAAACATGACGTTGAGAGCCGAGATGGCAGGGGCGACGGGATACTCGATCGCGCTTTCCAAAACATGGCAACAACCTAACGCAACGGTGCGGTGAGTCGGGCGGATCTTGCGAGAGCGTCACTGCGCACCCCACGGCGCCCACGCCTCCCCTTGCGGCTTGGCCGTCCGTCTCAAGTCTCAACGGTTCCCAAACGGCGGGTCCCGAACGGCGGTGTAGGGAATGTCGGATGAGAGGCGAGAAGTTCCTTTGTTTACCGCGGCCTACTACTACGACAGTAGTCTTTAGCGAAGGTAAACTTACACAATACATACTAGCTTTAGCTTTAGTTTGAAGGAGACCCTAATGACGGCATGGCAAAAGATGCTGATGACGGGGCTTGCTTGTTGAGAGAGGGCATTTAACGGAGCGAACACGTGGGGTTTCCCGTGCAGAGTCACCAGGGTTCACCGCGTCTGCAGGACCGGGCTCAGCTGAGGTGTGGAGGTGAAGGGCGTCTGCCCGTGTATCCGAAGCCACAAAAGCCACAAAGCCCCAAAGCCACCAAGCAGCCACTCGTAACCCCGCACAAAGCCACCACCAGGTTGATTTCGAACATCCATTTTGAGGTTACCAGAATGCGCCGTTTTACGGAACAGACAACATTTCAGTATCGCGTCTCTCTGGCCTTTCCCATCTCGTCGTCGCTGTCAATGCTGTCAATGCTGTCAAACGCCGCAATCCTGATCGCGACCATTTCGTCATCCCACGCCGGCACAGACGGCCAAGCCAATGCGCAATCTCAGGCTCAGCAAATTCACGATAGTGGGTTTTCTAGAAGGAACAAAATCAAGATGGTCGAGGCCCTGACCCTGCGTTTTCGGCGACGCCTTGCTGGGGTCTTCCCGTATTTGCCAGGGTTTTTGTCGCTCAACAGCTAGGGTCCCGGTCGGCGTGGGGCTGCGCTGCTCGCTTGTGTTGCTGACCTCGTCGACTCCGGCGACGAGGCGACGGTACGCCGGCAATCTCCAGCGAGGAGATCCTCCAGGCGCCCAAAGGAAGGCGCCCAAAGGAAGGCCCCAGAGCGCCAGCCAGGGAGAGGGGGCGCCCCTCCAAAAAGACGCCGATAACAGTAGCATTTTTTGCACCCATGCCCGGCAGACGCAATTTGCAATTTGAACCAAAAAAGGAAAATAGACGCAAGAGGGGCCAACCACTGGAACAAAACCGACATGGAAAATGTCCATTTTTGGCGCCCGGTTTGCGGTTTGTGGTTTGCGGTTTGTGGTTTGCGGTTTGCGGTTTGGTCGAGGTCCTGCACCAAAGGGACTGGCGGCTGGCTGCCGCAGTCTCGCGAAGACCAGGCGGCTGCACCGAAATGACAGGACGGACGCAGAGACGGCACAGAGCGAGCGCCCTCCCGCGGATGCGTCGTGGGGCTTGGGTCGTGGGTCGACAGTCGTGGGTCCGGAGTTTCTGTTCACATCAAGCGCGTTCGAGACCCAGTCTCAGCCAGTCAGCCAACAACAGCCTCCCAACACCTCAAACCAGCGGGGCCTGCCAGGATGACGGAGCGGCCGGACCAAGAAACTCTCCGTTCGCGACGGACGCTTGCTGGTGGATGCGGACTTGGCCAGGGCCCCGGAGAAGCGGCTCGAACCTCACGCGCCCACCTGAGACTGCTCAACACAGTCTTCAGCTTGGCCATCAACACCGGTTCGGTAGATTAACGCGCAGTCATGTGCCTTGACTACAGCTGGGATCGCCACTGCCCTATCTATTTTGTCGCTATTTTTTCTCCAGACGGGGAGCCCAAAGCCCTGCATCGCATCTCTGGGGAGGCGAAGAACCGGGGATGCATTCTGGTTGTCGCCTCCACGTCCTGGCTCGCCTCGAGCCGCCATCCGGGGTGCGGCAAGTGAGGCCTTTCGGAAAGGGCCTTTTACATACACAGTAGCGAGCTACATCTGGAGATGGACACAGTAGCACTGTGAATGGGCCGTCTGCGCTGGCGACGGGGCAAGCGGGCTGGAGTGCTGCGCTGTGTCAGGACACGGCGTCACCCACTTACTGTGAACAGATGCGCCAACTCCCCATTAAGCGCGCCACGTCCGTTTCTGTCGACCGCTTGTTCAGAATCTGGAGAGAAGCACTCGACCACCGCCGGATGTGTGGGCGGTGAACCAGTCGAGGAGAAAGACCGCCGCCAGGCCCCACCGCGCTGCCACCCCAGAGTCTTACCCCCTGCCGCCCTGATCGGAGAAGGTTAACGGCCAGATCCCTGGGCAGTTGGCCGTTGAAGAGGGAGCGGGATACCAATCAGACGGCGAATCCGCAGGCCCTTCCCCACAGTCCGGCTGGCGTTGCTGTGGGAGGGCTCTTGGGGCCGACGGTCCCTCTTCCCAGCGCGCCCCCAACCCGCTCTCCACTGTTCTCCGATTTTTATTCCCTGGTTTCCGCGCTGCCCCTGGCGGAGAAAAAGGGAGAAGGAGGAAAAAAACTCCATGACAGAAACAGTGGTGCGATGTGCATGCGTGGAACTGTCCCTCTCATCTCGCTATCTGGACGACAACGGCCCAGCTGGGCTGGACAGCGCAGCGCTGCCCGGCTCATGCTGAACGTCGGTTGTCAGAAAACGATTGAACCTTTTCAAGTTGCCTATGCAGACAGGCAATGGGGTCTCGCCGGCTCCCTCAATGGCCTCGGCAGCCGATGTTCGACTGCAACATCATCAGGTTATTCGGCTAGTACTTCGATTGCTTTCCGCTGTACGACCAAGTACAAGACAGCCCCACGTGCGGCAGGGCAGCATCTTGTGGCTGACGTGCAGCATGGGGAGGGAGGTACAGGAGTACCTCGCGACATCTGTGTGCGGACAGGACGCATTGGTGTGGTCTGCTGCGTGCATGTATTCCGTACAGTACGTACCTTTGGAGGAGGGGGAGGAGCTTCCCCTCCATCCTTCATGCACCCCGGCCACCGCGCTCAAACGCCACCCGCCAAGGGCGCTGACTGGCTGACGGGGTGAGATCCAGGGCTCATGCTCCCCAGACTGGGCGTTCGATCGATTTTCTCCAAACGAGCCGCCATCCCCGCGTTGAGCTGCCCTTCGGGATGACGGGTTGGGCGTGACCTGTACTGCGACTGATATTAATATGTGAATTCAGGTACCTGCGGGCTGGTCGACCTTGATTGGCAGCGCGCCCCAGCGGCGCCCCAGCTTGTTCCTGAGCGAGCAGCCTTGTCCCCTGTTCGCGCCCGTCCTCGTGGCTTGATGCCAGTCGACAAACACGGCATTGACCGCCACGGACGGCTACGTACTCGTTCGTCCATGGCAGGATGCTGGACATTGCCTCGCACACTCTATCTCAACCTTAGTCGAGGCGCCATATGCTGGGTCTGCTACTGGGGTCCCAGGACTCCCCAGGCCTGCGCAGATTGCGATGACAATGGGGGGGGGGGACAACTAAGTTAGCGTCCTGCACAAGCGCCCGGCTCCACTTGTGTTGCGGTAGGGGGCCCCGCAACTCTCCACACGACGACGGCCTGGACAGCCGACCATGTTTTCCAAATCTCGTGTGTCTCCCCACACTTTTCGGGAGCCCCATCCCCAAGTCTTGCAGCTGCATCCCCAGCAATGTAGATATATAAACCTGCATCTGCTCCCCACGTTCTCGCCTCGCTCCGTCATCGCCCATGTCTATCCTTGGTCACTGTGGCTGCCATCAAGAGGCTTAATCCCAGTTCAGTCTTCTTCGTGTACAACAACAACAACAACCATCAACATCATCAACCTCATCATCAACAGCAACAACGATACCCACAAGCTTGTGTAGATCATCAGCCGCCTACGACTCTTACGACCCGTCAACGCTTCACGGGCCGGTCCCTCAGATACCCTACGACACCGTACCATAGACTACCACCACTTACACGACCCTTTTCACGTCAATCCTCTTCTCCTTCTCACTCTCACAAGATGGCGCCGTCCATCCCGGTTCCGGCGCAGGGCGGCATGTTCCACACGTTCCAAGGAGTCACACCACGCAAAGCCTCAGCAGACCCCCAAGACAGCCCCAAGTCCAGCGGGGCGGGTGCCGCCAAGAGGATAACAACACCGCACGCCTGTGCCGAGTGCAAGAGGCGCAAGATGTAAGTAAGAGGGAGAGAGGAAGAGCGGGTCGGCTGCAACCATGTGTCTTGTGGAGTGAGAGGTCTAACCAGAGGCTCCCTCTTTGTCTTATAGCCGGTGCGACGGTCAACAACCATGCGGGCAATGCCTCTCCAGCAGGGCACCCAAGAGGTGCTTCTACGACAAGCACCGCCAACGGGTGATCCCCTCTCGCAAGACGCTCGAAGCCCTCTCACAATCACTCGAAGAATGCCGGTCCATCCTCAAGCGGTTGTATCCGAACCAGGAGGTGCAGTCGCTGCTGCCGCTCTCGCGTCAGGAGCTGCTTAGCCTCCTGGACCGGCCCGTCATCGACACGTCGGTGGGCGGCCTGCCGTCGCCGCCCGTCAACCCCTCGCCCATGTCGGAGCTCGGGTCGCCCCTGATGCCCAAGCAGGAGAACCTCCTGGAGCAGCTCCCGTCGCGGGACACGGAGTGGGACGAGGAGCGTCGGGGCAGGGACCCGATCCCGGTCGAGGCCGACGACATCAACGCGCTCTCGCTCTCGGTGGACCGGTCGGCGTCGTACCTCGGGGCGTCGTCGATCAAGGCGGCGCTGATGGTGATGCTCAAGGTGCAGCCTAGCCTGCGGAGCACGCTGGCGGCGCCGCTGAGCGGGGTGGAGATGTCGCACAACTTCCCGGCCGCGAGGCAGAAGCCGGCCGGGTCGTCGTCGTCTTCGGGCCAGAAGGACCCGCAGCAGCGGATCCCGTGGTCGTGGAAGGGCCAGACGCTCATCGACGCCTACTTCAAGCGGGTGCACGTGTTCGTGCCGATGCTGGACGAGAGCACGTTCCGGGCCGACTACCTCGAGGGCCAGCGCACCGACGCGCCGTGGCTGGCGCTGCTCAACATGGTGTTCGCCATGGGCAGCATCGCGGCCATGAAGTCGGACGACTACAACCACATCAACTACTACAACCGCGCCATGGAGCACCTGCCCATGGACGCCTTCGGCAGCAGCCACATCGAGACGGTGCAGGCGCTCGCCCTCATCGGCGGCTACTACCTGCACTACATCAACCGGCCCAACATGGCCAACGCGGTGCTGGGCGCCGCCATCCGCATGGCCAGCGCGCTCGGCCTGCACCGCGAGAGTCTCGCGCAGAGCAGCAGCGACATCATCGCGGCCGAGACGCGCCGCCGCACTTGGTGGAGCCTGTTCTGCCTCGACACCTGGGCAACAACAACCATGGGCCGCCCCTCGTTTGGCCGCTGGGGACCCGCCATCAACATCCGCCCTCCCGAGTTCGGCGTCAACGCCGGGCGCGACTCGTCGCAGCACGCGGGCATCCTCCCGCTGATCGAGAACATCAAGTTCTGCAAGATCGCGACGCAGATCCAGGACCACCTCGCCATCACCCCGCTGCTGCGCACCGAGGACCGCTGCTCGCTCGACGCGCAGCTCGTCGCCTGGTACTCTTCCCTCCCCTGGCTGCTGCGCACGACCGACCCGTGCGCCGAGCCGCTGTACATGGCGCGCTGCCTGATGAAGTGGCGCTACCAGAACCTGCGCATGCTTCTGCACCGGCCGGTGCTTCTCTCCCTCGCGTCGTCGGGCTTGAACCCGCACACGCAGGCGTGCGACGCCGACCTGGCCGCCATCGAGACATGCCGCGACCTCGCCGCGCAGACCATCGACGATGTCGCGCGCGAGTGGGCGCGCAACCAGATGTGCGGCTGGAACGCGGTTTGGTTCCTGTACCAGGCCGCCATGGTGCCGCTGGTCAGCGTCTTCTGGCAGTGGGGGTCGCCGCGCGTGCCCGAGTGGCTCAAGCAGATCGAGGCCGTGCTGGACCTGCTCGAGGTCATGGAGGAGTGGTCGCTGGCGGCGCGGCGGTCGCGCGAGGTTGTCTGGCGCATGTACGAGGCCGCGCGGCAGCTCGTCGCTCAGCAGCGCGCCAGCGCCAGCCCCACTATTCAGGTCCTCACCGGCGCCGACGGCATGCTGATGCCCTCGCCCGGCGCGGCTGACGCCGCGGGCCTGCACATGAGCCCGATCGGGCTCGAGCCCATTGACGGCCTGGGCATGATGGGCCTGCTCGACCAGGGCGGCCTGTGGGGCGACCTCGACGGCATGTACTGGGGCGCCTCGCCCACCCACGTCAGCCTGGGCAGCCCTGTTGACGAGTCGGCGCTGGCGGCTGCGGCTGCACACGACTTTACCAACACTATCTACCACCCGGGCGCCGGCGGTGCCACAGTCACCTCGGCTGACATGGGCGGCGTCCATGCCGTCGACTACTCCGGCCTCATGGGCCATCACCATCAGGGTCATCATGGGCACCAGGCTCATGGCCATCACGGACATCATCCCCATCATCATCCCCACCAGCAGCAGCAGGGCGGGATGGAGTTTGGCTACGTCCAGTGATCTATCTCTCCTCCTTCTCACTTCACTTCTTGAACATATTTTTTGGTGTTGTTCTTTTTTCTTTTGCTCCCTACCTAGCATGCTGTTGGTCAAGGGGTGTGTGTGTGTGGCCCCCAGGAAAATGTGGGACACAGGGGGGGTGTGGTGGTGCGTGGGAGTCTGGTTGTTTTTTTTTGATGATGAACGGGGAAATGCGTCTCTTGTGTTTTTGAGTTTTGTCGATGGATGATGGATATACCAGGGACGTCTTTCTATTTTTTGTTTTGCTGTTTACGATCATCATGTACATAACATGCATTCGCTACACTCGAGTTTTCTGGGTTGGGGAACATGGAAAAAAATCCCTGGACACTACGGGAGGGGACCGCAAGGCACTGAACTGGGAAACTTGGAGAGCACGGGGTTGGGAGGAGTCTGAAATTGGCAGTTTGTCTGTTGAGGTACGGAATACATACACACCATTCTATTCTACTGTCTATAATTAGCTATCAATTACTTTTTTGAGTTTTTACAACACTTGATCTGCATCTCCCCTTCTGCTTGTGTATGCCTTGTCTTGTCATTGCCATGTCTTGGTGTGCACTTCCTCGGGGGAATGGATGGGCTGAGATTGGAGAGGGGGCAACATGAAAATGACGCGCGGTCCTTGAGTTGAATACCCGGAATGAGGAGTGAATGAGGAGGGCGATGGGAGAGGTATAGCAGATGGCTTGTAAGTCGTAAACTCGCTCACTTGGCCTGCCAATCTTACTGTGTACAGACGGGAGGCGGATCGAGGTGCAGCTCATGCCAGCTGCTCCCCCAGGCTTTCCCCGCATTGTTACATGCACGGATTCAAGCGGATGGGATGGCAGCAGCCCTGCCGGTTATCTCGATGTTCTTTCCAGTGTGGTACTCCAGTATATTGACCGAAGTCTTCGCGAAGGATTCGACGACATGACGACACCCAATAAAAATCTGCCGGCGTTGGGAGTGTTGAAGAGCCGGCTTTTGCGTTCAAACAAAGTGTTCCCTGTCTGTCCGAGGTGACGGTAGCATTCGACACTTTGATTCTGGCTCAAGAGAAAAAGTTGGCAGTGCGTTGTTGTCTTTCATTGTCAACGTCGTACTGTGTGGTATGCCAGGTACCTTGGTAACCCATCTCGCCCTCAAGATCAACCGGCCCAGTGGAGTGTGGTGAAGGGTGATAGGGCCCCCTCGAAGTGCGCTAGCTCGTGGAAAGACGGGAACGACCGCCTGCAGCGAGCGACACAGAAGAATGCGACATGTCGCTTCTAGAAGAATTTTGGTGTGGGCCGCTCGTTTCACCATTCGCTGGAGGATGGATGTCAGGGCCGATGCGCCAGAACGCCAAGCTGCGCTGGAGGCCTGCAGCGCGTGGGCTGCTCGTCGAGGCTGTGATCGGCGCACGATCTTTTCCTGATGTGTATGTTGTGTGGCGAGTCGTGGCTCTCGAGCCTCCCCCCCTTTTCGATGTCGGCGGATAAGTATCATGAGGAGAAGATGATCGGCGCTCAGCTGGTGGGTGCACATGGTTGACACTTCCTCCCCACAACCTGGAATACATGCATCGACCCAGCCTCAACCCAGCATTTTGCGGTGCATGACAGCGTGCGCTCGCAGAAAGGTAACGTTGACGGGCGCCTTCTGTCTCTTCATCGTCCCGACTATCCCGAATCAATCAGACCAGCGGTTAACTTAGTTTTGGCTAGCCGCGGCAGGCAGGGTGCTGGGCGTCAGCCTGCTGTGCTGTTGCTGCGTAGTGCAGTTCATATGTCGGCGAGATTGTCAGGGGAGGTGCCTAATGCATGTGCTGATGATACAGAAGGGCGATGCGCTCGCCCACATTTTAGTTGCCCGGCGTCTCCTGTATTGTAGGCTGTGTACTTTGTACGTGTATCCGTAAAAAGGAGAACCCACTCAAGGCCCGCTGGATCCGCAAGTTTGGCGTTGTGAGTCGTCCATTGAGGGTTGCAGGAGCGGCGGGGCTCTTGACTGGCTGAGAGCCTGAGGTTGTCAAAAAGCAAAAGTGACCAAGAAAGGGGAAAAACGGTTTCCTGAAGCAGAGGCAAGCGACCAAAACGGCGCGATACGATTGGCTGGCAGAATGTTTCGGGACTTCGCATCGAAGCTTGCCAGGATGTCTTGGCAATCTGGATTTGCGGCCCGTCGCGCGGCTCGCGTCAGGCACTGTCGACGAGTGGGTGGGGCAACGATGCGAGGAGGATGTGTTGCATGCCAAGCTCGTCTGCGACCTACTGGCGTCTGCGAGAACTTGAGTGTGGCTTGCTGCGGGTCATTCATCAAGGTTGGGGTAGCTGATGCGGGGTAAGGTACCGAGTCCAGTTGACGACTTTGACTTTGAACAGGCATGCACCCCAGCCCGCTCAGACATCAGACAGAAAACGGATGCGGGGAGGAGAGGGGACGGGACACCAGATCCATCTCCGCCACTGGATCACTCAATCCATGGATCGTCAAATGGCTTTGCGCACGCACCTGCCTCTTCAGGCCAACCTTACGAGCAAAATAGAACACACGTCTGCCCTGGACCTGGCCTTCATCTGGTCGCCGCTTTGACAGCAGTGGCAATGTGACTCCCAAATCCCGAAACAGCGCATACTTTGTTACGTGTAACCAAGGTCACCCATCCCGACAGTTCCTCGGGATGCTGCCCTGTGGTCGGTAGTTGAGGTACCTCGTCGAGCAAAGAATGCGGGGTAGATGCAGTCCAGTCCAGTTCAGTCCAGTCGAACGCCACCAGTGCAACGCAGTCACCGTGGTGGGCGTGAGGTCTGCATTCCCCTTTTCGGCCCCGCCAGCCGTCGACAAGGGGTGACTCAAGGGGGGGCAAGAGAGCTTAACCCCTTGGCGTCGTCCACTCAGCAACCTTGTGTCCCCCAGCCCTGCTGTGCCGTTGACGGCACTGGTTGCCGGAACCGCGCTCCACCTTGCATCCACATTCGGCATCTTGCTGGCTTATTGCCGGCGGGAGGATGTGGGTGATGTCGAGATGAAGGATGCGGAATGGGGCCGCTGGTTCACTGCGCTTCCTGTCTGTCTCACCAGCTGCAACGCCCAGACATCTCGTCACACCAGTGCCAGTGCCTTGTTGGCGGATGCCCGGCAGCACCGGTTTGCCGCCTTGGGCAGACAGACCCCCCCTTGGACCCTCCTCAACCCCCGGGCGGACCGCCCGCCACAGGCCCGGGGTTCGGCGGCTGCTGGGACTGGGAAAACCCACATGTCGGCAGTAGCAGACCGTCGCATCCGTGCGACTTTGGACCAAGCGAACGAGCATCGGACCCGACATGTAATGCCAAGCCCGTCCGGACGGACATGACGGACTTTGACCTGACATCTGCCGGAGACAGACCGAGGGCCGCCGTGGTGTAGGTGGGAGGAGACAACAAACCGCAAAGTTTGGTTTTGAAGGACCTTTTTCTTCGTCTTCGCCTGGCCCATCATCAATTCGCATCCGGAAAAGTCGACATGAGCGAACCAGCTCCGGGCAGAATCTGGCACGCACTCAGAGATACAGTCCCTTTCCCGCCGCCCTGTCTGATGTGATGGTGATGTATCGGGTTCGTACCTCTTGGGTTGCGCCATGTACCTCTTTTTGACTCTTCTTTTCTGTCTGACGACGACAGGGGTGGTCTAGAACCTACCAAAATAAGCTTTATTGCGCTTCTCTTTTTTTTTTCTCCGACGTTGCACTTACCACTTGTCCATCCAGATCGGCTCAGGGACCAGCGTCTGTTGGTTGGGCAAGGTAGCCGGTGTCGTTGTTGACCGTGGCACCGAAGGGTTGCAATACAGAGCCTAAAGAGGGCCGCGCCATTGGGAGGTGGGACTGCATGGGGACGGTAGCCTGAGCCTCGGAGGCTTCTTCTGAGGCATCTGGATGCTGCAGCCAGCTGGCAGAGAGGAAAGGCCGTTGAGAGGTTGGTTTTGTCGTCGGTGTGGTGTTTCTCTCTGTCTGGGTTTTCGGGGGGGTGTGGTGCGCGGGTGCCTGTCTGTTGCCGTCGTTGTCGGGCGAGAGAGGGGCGCTGCTGCTCAGGACTCTCTTGGACCCTCGGCGGCATCCATGGGGGCCGGTGCTGGCACTAATGTCAACCCCGTCACTTTGACAATGTACCTGAGCCCGGGACCCCCTGCGAGAAGAAGAGAGGGAGAGAAGACCAAGGTTATTGAGGGCGCAAGAAAGAGGTGGGGATGGCACACCTAAGGTGTCAAGGTGACCATGGGAATGTTAGGCTTGCTGGTTGAGACAGGTGATGTTGATCGCGATGTGTTAGGGTTCAATGTCACTAATGCTGAACAGGTCGGCATCAAAAACAAAAACAAACCAAAAACTGAGTGACTGACCGCTGAGGTGGCAGCAGAGACTTCACTGAACAAACAAAAAGAAAGATGACAAAAATAAAAGAAAAGGAAGCAGAGGAAAAAGAAGGGAGAGAAAAGAGTCAAAAAGCTCCCCGACTAGCCCTATTCCCGCGCCGGTCGAATAGAGGTAGTCGGTTACGAAAACCTTTCCGAGTTTTGCTTCTCGAGGGGGGAGTCGAACCCACGGCCTCTTTCGGTTGGCGAAGTCCACCCGGTCGAGTGCCCTCCCC
>JAMAKR010000090.1:0-21659 GCA_023628425.1 Chaetomiaceae sp. PYS4301M
GAAAAAGAAAGAGAAAAAGAAAGAGAAAAAGAAAGAGAAAAAGAAAGAGAAAAAGAAAGAGAAAAAGAAAGAGAAAAAGAAAGAGAAAAGGAAAGAGAAAAAAAAAGAGAAAAAGAGGGAGGGAGAAAAAAAGAGGAAAAGAGAAAGAGTAGGTAGATTGATCGAGGTTTTTGGTGGTAGGTGTGTTGGGTCGACGAATTCAACAGGCGCGGAGGGTATTGTGGAGGTTGGCGCCCAAAAGGGAAAGAAAGTAAACAAAGGACCCACTGGAGAAAGGGGCTGCGTGACGACCCTAACCCTGGCAAGTTAGTGTTGCATGTTGTGGTGTAAACAAGGGCCAGCTTGACCATCACAATCGGGAGAATCGAGTCGGGGAATTGGACCAGTGGAGATACTTGCTTTCTTGTGGCTTTTTGGCAGCGAAAAATGGCGAGTAGTGGTGAAGCGTGGGTCAAATTTACCTACATGGGACTTCTGGCTCCGTTTCGACGAGGCGACGCGTCTGTCGGGCCACATAACTTAATGATGTTTTAAATGCGAATAATGGAAAGGCCATCGGCTTCCAGGGCCAGAACCTCCTTCTTTGATGTTTGTTGGCAGCAAGTTTTAACAGTGAATGCCGAAGGATCGGCCAGTCTCGTTCGACAGCGCATGTTGCTTTTCGTGACTGCAATCACAGTTAAGGCAACCGACTTGAGAGCTTCACCCCAAACCAATCCCATTCGTAGGCCCCGAAGATCGACAGATGTGTAGAAATTGGATTTTGGAATTGAAGCCAACAACCCAGGAATGTGATGCGCAGAAAATCGGTTGATCACAAGACGCTTGGAGCAAACATACACTTTTTTTGCGCACCTGCTGTGTCGGATCGCGTAGGAAACTCCGATTACAATATTACGTGGAAGGCAGGGAGTTTTGAAAACGAGTTTACTTTTGTGTAGAAAATGCAATAAGAATCTGGATTTGGTACAAAAGAGTTTGTTCTACCTTTACGTGGTCGATATCTCGGGCAGCCGCAAACAACTTAGAGGTTCACCTTCATTCATTATGCCCAAGCAACGCATGGGGGGCACGGTGATGTTCGCTTTGAGTACGCAAAAAGAATGATCAGATAGTTAATTGAACGTGTCTCCATTATTTATTCAGGGCACGTGGAGGGGTTGCCTTGCTGGTGGTCGCGAAAATCAGCATGTATTATTTGCAATTGTTGAAGCAGCAACTTCCAGCAAAAATGTCGGTTCCGAGATGCCAGTTTCGGGGACGCAACAGGCTTTACGGCCGTAAGAGCAGAAAGAACTGTGCTCAATGGAGGAACTATTGTTCAGAACAGGTGAACAAGCTGTTCGCGTCAAGAACAGTGCTCGCGTGAACCTTACGCGAAATCTCTTGGTGAGCACCGCCTATAGGAAGCCTCCCTGAAGATAAGATGAAGTTCGTTAGCGCTAACCTCACGCGTCACGCGCTGCAGAATCTTAACTGTACAGTACCTGCCCTGGAGAAACTATTGCTTTCTCGAGGAGATGGGACGAGATTTGGGTTCTCTCGAGTATAAATAGAGACCTTTTTTTTTTTCACCCACCGGCTCTCTTCTTCTCCCCTCCACAACACAACCACTTCTTCCTCGGATTCGAGATCAAGTTCACAGCTTCCCACCACCAGGCACACAACCCTCTTCTCAATAACCGTTCCATTCCATCAGGGACAAGTCACAATGTTCTCCAAGATCATCGTCGCTCCCATCGTCATCATGGTCACCCTCCTGGGCTCGGCCGCGGCCACCCCCATCGCCATCGGCAACCCCGTCGCGATCAACGCCAACTCCGCCCGCACGACTCTCGCCTCGGGTAGATTCACCTACTACTCCACCGGCTTGGGCGCCTGCGGTTGGGTCAACACTGACTCCGACCTCATTGTCGCGCTCAACTACGTCGACTTTGATCCCTACACTCCCAACGGCAACCCGAACAACAACTCCCTTTGCGGAAAGAAGATTCGCGCCAGCTACAACGGCAAGAGCGTCGATGTCACTGTTGTCGACCGCTGCCCTGGATGCAACTCGGGTGATCTCGATCTGAGCCCCGCTGCCTTCCGTGAGTACTTTCACTCTTTTTGTCTTTCTTCCCGAAACTGGACCACGATTTCTCAAGGAACAGCATTGACCTTCCTCTTTCTTTTTAGAGGCCCTTGCCGATCTGAGCGTCGGCGTCCTACAGGGCACCTGGGAGTGGATTTAAGGTCTCGGGCAAGGCTCTGGTCACGATCGGCCAACAAGTCGCGCGGATTTGCATGGGATTGGGACTTGGGATCGCGGTGTCCTTCGGCAGACTATCGGGAGAGGTTACACAGGATGGGCGCACAACGGAGTCATGGAGCATGGTGGTGATGGGCTGGTAGATCTTTTGCTTCCAGTTATTCAGTGAATTCTATTCTCTTCTGCCCATTGAACCAAACATTTACGACTGGTGCAAAGATTGTTTTCTTGATTCTTCTCTTTGTGGTGTTGTCTGTTCTGTGCATCGTGGACTGGCCCTGCCCATGACCCAGATCGAGGCAGGGCTCGTTTCAGGGCACATAAACCGCATCAATGACCCTAAACACAACGCAGACTCACATGGTGACCCACACAAACAGCTATTAATTCTTGAGAAGAAATAAATTACCAGATCAGGCACACCCGAACTATGATTAGGTACCTACCTTGACGTTTCAGTCTCGTCACAGCATCATCCAGAGCCCACAAACTCGTTCAACGACGCTTCGCTGCGGATGAGCAGCTCCCACGGAGTGCTCTCGCAGGACAGCGGTCCCCCCCCGAGCCCCATGCCCATGACATGTTCCTCGGCAAACTCCTTGGTGAAAAATAGCAGCTGGTTGCGCAAAAATGCCCTGGCAACCGCACAGTCTCAATCCCATTCGCAGACCTGAAGCTGCTGAGCAGCCTGGCTGAGGCAAGTCGCTGCCTCCGAGATCTCCGATGCAGGGGCGGGGGCTGTGGCTTGAAGATCCGCCGCCATTTCCGTCGTCCTTTCTTTGTCTCGGGCTTGCACCCCATTTTTCGCATCGGTGTGCTTGTCTGCCCCTTTGTCCTGCGCTTGTGTCCGTAGTACGAGGAGCAACACAGCTGGTTGTATAGAAGCACTAATGAACACTGTGAATTGGGTGCAAAGCGATGCAAGTGAATATGTGGGAATGGCTTCAATCCATGCCCCTCTCTGTCATCTGCCCTGATCCAGGGCATTGCCCTGGTCCTTCCTGTGTGCCTGGCGGCCAGCCTTCCCAGCGCTACGGCCTACGTTGTATTCCCACCTCGTGATGCCCGTATAGTATTCGCGTCCCGCTGGGGCCTCCCGCTGTGGACTTCCGCTGAGGTCTTCCATGGGCCATGCCGTCGGTGTCGGCGGTGATGATGGTGATGGTCTGTTTGCCTGCGGTTGGGCCCAAGGCCAGTGCCTTGGTTATGACAGCCAGTGCCTTGGTTATGACAGCAGTTTCTCGATCATCAAGTAGCAGACATAATGGGATCGTATTCAGGTTACATGTTCTGGCTGGCGTGCTTCGGCAACGCGGCGCGTTATTGTTATCACGATATCCTGCTTGATCATATCTATTTACAACCTCCATATCCGGCTCTCTTTGGCACCAAATTTCCGGTCACCAGGCGCAGGGAACCTCGTCCCAGATCGATTCCACGCATGACTTCAACGTGTTGCAGTTTGCAAACGGTTGAGTATATGGAACATCATAACTCTTCCGCAGGCAACGCTTAGGTTGGTTGTCGAAGAAAAAGTGCGCTCTTTGATTGCCCCAATCCATGCAGAGACTATTCATGGCCGGTACATTTGGCGGATCCCGGCAGCCCTCGTTCGCATTAATCGGGTACTCCCCGTACGCCGAGCGCCAGAAGGCAGTGCTGCTGTCGCACTTGGAAAGATTGCACCATGTGTCCACTCTCATGGAATCCGCTGTAGCGGAGGCGGCAAGAGTGGTAAGGACGGCAAGGACTTGGAGGCGCATCTTGAAGGACTTCCAAGCAGTTAGAATGGCTGCTGACTTGGCAGTGAGTTAACTAGGGCTACTTACAGTTTGAGTGCTGAGGGGATTGCCGGCTTGACAGTTGCCACTTGTGAGCTGGCTCGAGAATGCTGGCGGTGCTGGTGACCCTGCTGGAGACCTCAAAGTTGAAACCAAGCTGCGGGAGGTTTCTATAATTTATAGAATCCAAAGCATATTCTGCCAAGAGACAATAAGGGCAGTTGGGGGCCAAAACCTACCTGGTAGCTAAGGCAATAGTCGATGCAACTCCAAAGCAGTATACCTGCCACTCGAATCAACAACACAGTAAGTAACCGAGGGCTGGCGGTCCGTCGGCATTTTCTAGTATCTGCACAGTATTGCACAAGTGCGAAAGAAAGTTCAAGCAACCTTTCGTGCCCCCGTGTCGCGTTTGTCTTGTTCTGTGGCAAATCCCTTTGCCTTCCAGCTGGGCTCTCCGGAAGAAGCCAGGGAGACCTCTCAAGGGGAACTCGAATGCTTTCCCACCGATTCGCCTGTTCCAATAAATGCGGCTCTGCTCCGCTTGCTTCTGTAGCCATACTGAACACTCGAGACACTGTGCAAGTCATTGCTTTCAAGCACAAGGCATCGGGCCGACTCCACGACCCATGTACTTTGTAGGAGTGCCATGCTGTGCTCGACCCAAATTGCTGAGGACTGTGCCGTGGCGCTGGTTTCTTGGCACTAGGCCGCGACCTTGGTAGGTCTGTGTTGGCCCCTCTGCTGTTGATGGTGCGGTCCGTTTCCGCCTCGTATATCTGTCAGGAACACCGACGGGCAAAGACCTGGAGCGGCAAGGCCGACTCCATAATGCAAGTGGCGCGCAGGATGCAAATGTTCAGTTGCATTGGCGATCCTGACAATATCTGCGTGGGGGCGCAGGAACATGGACCCCAGGACATTCCAAAATCTCTGCCTCACGCCGGGGGGGTCCTGTATGTCCCCCCAGAACAACTTCCCGAAGTCGCACTTTCCCCTTGTGCTTCTCTGAGTATCCATCGCAAGCAGCGCAGCGGCGTTTCTCCCCCGTACCGTAGAACCTCACCCGCTCCTCCCATGGCCTCATGCAATTCGTCCACCCAAACCACCTACCGCCAGAAACCTCGACCAACCTGATCTCTTTCCTTTCCTCCTTCTTTTCCTCCTTCTTTTCCTCCTTTTCTCCAACAGCACAAAGCCTACTGTGCTCGTCCCCCACAGTTTGACGTTTATCCAGACGGCCTCCCCTCTCTCGGTCCCCTTTTGCCTGTCGCGACCTTTCTCGGGCGGTTTAAGCGGAAGATGGGGTTAGGAGGGTGGTGAGGATGGTGTGAAAGAGGATGCTAGGTGGTTTGATGCGAAAAGGGAGTTGGCAAATCCGGATTGGGATGAGGCCATGGAGTGAATGATTCCTTCTCGTTCGGGAACAGGTCAACTTAGGTAAGATATGTTTCTTCCATTTAACAGCAAGAGTAAAATACAGGTTTATGCCCCGTTGCAAAACACCATGACCCCCTTAGACCATCGCTCACACTGTCGAGTTCTCAACTTCGACCTTGTCAGACAGTTTGTCCATACCTTCAGAGTGTCTTTGGCGCAATCCAGAGTGATTCACAACGTCCCCAACGGAGCCCATCGAAGGCGTCCAGTGAAGCATAACCTTGTCCCCGGTAAAGAGCTTGTCGATCTGTTCGAGAGAGAGATTCCGCGTCTCTGGGTAGAAGAAGTAGATAAGCGGGATAAAGAGGAAGTTGAAGACGCTGAAGTAGATGTACGTTCGCCATTGGATATTCGTGATGCTGACGGGGGTGATTTCCACAACGAGGAAAGTGAAGATCCAGTTGGATGCCGTGGCAAGGGCTGCAGCCTTGGAGCGGATTGCCAGAGGAGCGTATTCGGCAGGTACTGCAGGAGAGTTTATTAGTTACTGGACTTGTATGCTCGTTGGGAGGCAAACTCAGACTCACACAGCCAGGGGATAGCAAGCAAGCCGACCGCAAAGAAGAAGTTAAAGAGGAAGAGGGTGACGATCGCGACAATCCCGGCAATTTTTCCTCCGTCGGAGACGGTCCCCGCAAGGATGGCCATGCAGGCGCACTGTCCCGCCGCCGCAAAGAGCATGAGCTTGCGTCGTCCAAGCCGATCGATGACCCAAATGGGAATCAAGGAAGAGAAGAAGTATGCCACGCCGTTGAAGCCAGCGAGCAGCAAGGAAAGGTCGCGTGACATTCCGACCGACTGCTCGAAGATGACGGGCGCGTAGTACGTGATGAGGTTGATGCCGCTGAGCTGCTGCATGAACTGGCCGCCGATGCCGAGCAGGGTTCGATGGAAGAACTTTTGGGGGCCGTTCTTGATGAGTGCCTTGTAGCTTCCACCCTCGGCAGCCTGGCGTTCCTCTTCAATAGCGCGCTCGATGAAAGAAATCTCCTCTGCGACGACTTGGTTTTGGACATCAACTTCCTGGGTGTCTGGCAGCAGAGACCACAAGACGTGGCGGGCTGTCTCAGTGTCCCCGTGGGCGATGAGCTATTACCAACATTAGTCAGGAGGTTGGATGATGAGGGATAGGGAGACGTAGGAGAGAAGAACGTACCCAGCGGGGAGATTCGGGGAGGAAGACAATGCCAGCAAAGGTGCACAGAGCAAACAGACACTGCAACGCCAGGGGGAACCGGAACTGGACGGAAGAATGGTCGACGTATGACATGCCGTAGTCGACCCAATACGCCATCATGACTCCAAAGATGTTGATGGCCAGCTCGATGGAAAGCTGCGGACAGTGTTAGTCTTCTGTGGGTTTCGTGTCTGTGTTATTTCTGTTGGTGACTTACACCCTTGCCGCGAACATCAGCTTGCATCAGTTCGGAGTGCCAAACAGCTGCCCAAGCACTCATGTTAGCATGTGTTTGATGGATGACGAGACGTGAAACACTTACGGATGGTGCTTGTGTTCAAGCCATTCCCGAGGCCCGCGACGATGCGTCCAACGATGAGGTGGGGGATGCCATAAGCACACGCCTGCAGAGCACCACCAATGCTAAGAATGATGCATCCCAGCATGATGGTCTTGCGGCGGCCGATCTTCTCGCCAATGAACAGGGCGATGAGCGCACCAAAGAAGCATCCGATCTCGTAGATGGCGACAACCGTGCCCTGCAACGAGGCGCTACCGCCAGCCCCTTCTGTGGTATCGATCTCGGGGAATTGTGAGGTGAAGGACCTTCCGGTCAAAAGACCAGACATGACGCCTTGGTCGTAGCCGAACCTGCAGAGAGAACTGTCAGCTGCTGCATTGCGATTGCGGAGACTGAGCGCAAGTCAACCAGGCGAGATCGTCGCTAATGACTTACAGCAAAAAGCCGGCGCCGGCTGTGGCTGTGATAGCCCAGTTCAAGGCCTTGCCTCTGAGGATCGCCATGTTGAGGAGCTCGATCGAACAAAGTTGAAGTCCTAAGGTGAAAGCGGAATCAGGTAGTTATCGACGTGGACCCATGAAAGTGTGGATGGACGTCTGCGTATGGCCTTCGTGTCTCCGTGAATCAAGATGGGGAATGAGTGCAGCTTATAACATTGCAACCTGACTTTCTGTGGCAGGCAATACCTTATTCCTCGATCCTGGATTTAACGTTTCCGCCCCCAGATCAAGTTTGACCCAACCCCATGGGGATCTCCACATGTGGAGTGGCGACATGCGAGATCGATGGCACATCCCAGACGGCGCTTCGACCTGCCGACTTGGTCAAAGGGGCAAGAAACTGGTGGTCGTAAGCTGCTCTCCTGCATCTCACCAAAAGACTCCACCAAGTAGCAAAAGTGCAGAGTCCAGACCAGCCGGAGGGTGGATGTGACTTGTCAGAAGGAGACACCACAGAGCAATGTATGTGCAGAGCAGCTTGAGAAGCTTTCACGACGGTCTTGTCATGGCCATCAGCTAGCCGATAAACAGAAAAATGGGGTCCCAGGGCTGATAGTATAAGTTGTAATCGCACAGGGAGCCAGCAGCGTGCATCGCGAAACTTCCACTCATCTCCAATCCGGGTGATACTAAGAGCTGAAACTTTGGTCGTGGTTGACGTCTGACATCGAGTATGACAAGAGGTACTACGCACAGATTGAACAGAAATGAACTGGACTAACCTCCCGTAACATCCAGGGAAGCATTTCATCAATGGCACCGACGACCTCGTCGTGCGGTTGCTCCAAGCCCTCCTCGTACAAGACAAGTCCCTACGGCTGATACCGGAGAAGAAAGGTGAGGCAGCTTAGTTGAGTCCAGCCCTTTTTTATTCTGTGCTGACATGCCTGTTGATGACTTCAAGTCCTCTATCGGCAACAACGCGAGGGCGAGCGAAAAGTTATTGTCGTCTCCGGAGGCGGGTCGGGCCACGAGCCAGCGCATGCGGGTTTTGTCGGCGACGGTATGCTTGATGTCGCCATTGCCGGCAACATATTTGCCTCGCCGTCGGCGACACAAATCTCGGCCGGTATCCAAGTCTTGGATGCTCCCCTCGGGTGAGATTGGAGTTTTGCTCGAGTCTGGAGGATCAAGTGACTGACGTCTTGGACCCCCTTTCTTTACGGTAGAACACTTGTCATAACCAAGAACTACACAGGCGACAAACTCAACTTCGGTCTTGCCGTGGAGCAGGCCAAGGCCCAGGGACGAGATGTACGCGTCGTATTTGTCGAAGACGACGTGTCGATCAAGAGCAACGAGCTCGTTGGTAGACGCGGGCTGGCTGGATGTGTCTTTGTGCACAAGATTGCTGGTGCCGCTGCGGCGAAAGGGTAAGTGACCCCACTGAAAACACGTTAAAAGAGGGAAATCGCTGATCCTGAGACTCACAGGTTCTGTCTTGATGAGGTGGCGCGTCTCGCTCGAAAGACTGCTGGCTCGCTGGCAACAGTTGCCGTGAGTCTCGACCGGTGCAGTGTTCCGCAGCGCGAAGACCAAGAGGGCTTGGATGCAGATACTATCGAGTACGGCATGGGTACGTCCGGTCATGGCAGTGTCCCTGTCTTGAATCATCTGACTTGAAGCACCCTGCTGATGCGTTGAACACAGGTATCCACAACGAACCAGGAGCGGAGCGCGGGAAGCTGTCTTCATTGCAAGAAACTGTCTCGAAATTGCTCAGCAATCTCCTATCCAACGGTGATGATGCTAGCACCTCGTTTGCTTCAAGCGACGTGGCTGTGATGGTCAACAATCTGGGAGGTTTGAGTGTCCTGGAGTTGCACGTTATCGCAGACGAGATTCTGCGGCAACTCAGCCTTCACATCCCCAGTATCCGACGAGTCCTCATCGGGACCTTTGTGACCGCGCTCGATGGGCCGGGGGTCTCCGTCACACTTCTGAAGCTGGATTCAGAGCTCGAGGTGCTGCTGGGTGCGCCCACTGCAGTGAACGCCTGGCCGAAATCCACCGCGGCCTACTCCCAGGTAGATTTGAAGCGGCAGATTGTGTCGGTAAAGGCGAGCCCTGTCGGTGAAGTCCGTGGCGGTCCTAAGCTGCCATGTAAGTGCCCCTTCCTGCGATTTCAAAAAAAAAAAAAAAAAAAAAAAAAACAATATTTGGGACGGGAAAAGCAGTTCTGACCCGAACAACTGCGGCAAAGTACGCTGTGATGTCTTCCAAACCGTCGTTTGGAGCATCACCCAAGCGGTGCAGCGAGACGAGCCCCTCATAACAAAATACGACACCATTGCCGGTGACGGGGACTGTGGCACCACACTCCTGACCGGAGCCAACGGTATGTTGACTCTGCTGGACTGTTCACATTGCACATACCACGGCTGACACGAGAATCTCAACAGCACTGGCAGCCTATGCCGAAGAGATATCCACCGATAGTGTCGATCTCGCCATAGCATTCCAACAGATAGCCTCGCTCATCCAGAACACCATGGGCGGGACATCGGGCGCGATCTACGCCATTTTTTTCAACGCCGTCTCGAGGTCCCTCGACGAATCCGTCAGTCGCAGCGGCGCGGACTCGTTGCAGTCAGCTTCAGGCTCCTACTCCGAGATCTTGGTTGCAGCACTGCAGCAGGGCCTGGCCGAGCTGTGCAAGTACACGAGCGCACGGGTAGGGTCGCGCACGCTGATGGACGCGCTGATTCCGGCCATCGAGGCGCTGCACAGGAACGTGGGGGATGTCCGAGCCGCTGTTGACGCGGCGCGCTGCGGCGCTGAGAAGACAAGGCGCATGGAAGCCAAACTGGGCCGGGCGAGCTACGTCGCGAAGGAACAGCTTAGCTCGGTGGAGGAGGGCGGCGTGCCCGACCCAGGGGCGCTCGGCGTGGTGAGTATTCTGGAAGGTGTGGCGGCGGGGTTGTCGCAGACGTATCTGCCTAACTGATGGCCGATAATTTGGTTGTTCCCTTCGCAGGGGGGTCGTTTGGGAGAAAAAGGTGCAATTGGTGGGTTGGGGCAGGGTCAGTGGTCAGTGGGATGTTGACATTATTTTTTAAGAGACAGCCGTTTCGGACTCTGTAAAAACGACCTCCCGGACTATGCCATGTGACTTTTCCCATACATAACCCCAACCCTGCATCCCGCCACCTTTCTGTTTTTCAACAAAGCCCAGTGCCTAATTCTTCCAAAAAGGCGATACAATTCATCACTGTCAAACGTCTCGCAGCCCAACGTAGCCACATATACACAGGCCTACTATAACAGAGGCTGGAGAAGAGGTAAAGGTAGTAGGAGAGGTTTGACGTAGGCACGGCAGGTGATACGCAACAAAGGGGGCGCCAAGCATTAAGCTTTGTCGATCTTGCTTAGTCAGTTTTGCTCAGCCGGACCAAAATTCATTGTAATTACAAAGTATCATAGCCAATTCGGATTTTCTTACGCATTTGAGCGACTCAGCTAGCCATTGACTTAACGGTATTGACAGCATCAACGGCATTTGATGGCGTTGATGGCGTTGATAGCGTTCATGTTGATGGCGTTGATGTTGAAAACAGCAAGATGGCAGAATCCAGGGTTGGGGTTATGTATGGGAAAAGTCACATGGGCATAGTCCGGGAGGTCGTTTTTGCATAGTCCGAAACGGCCATCTCTTTTTTAAAAGATCGATTAATGGAAAGAGAATTCGCTTCAGCTCAAGGAGCCACCTTGGCTCACGCAGATAAGGAAGACAGCATGTTTTTTTTTTTTTTTTTTTTTTTTTTTTTTTTTTTTTTTTTTTTTTTTTTTTTTTTTTTGGGCTTCTTGACTGAATAGGTGAGAAGAAGTCGAAGGGGTCTCACCAGAATCAGGCCAAATCCCAATGCTCTTTACACCCGACAGTTTCCTGGTGGCGAGCGGCAGGCGCTGAAAAGGTAGAGCCACCGAAATTTAGGCCGCCAGACCCACCTGGCTGCTCCTTCCTGGACAGTGTAGACACACCCCGCCGCCTGGGTGGGCATCGTCACCTCCTCGGTCCTTGGCCTGGTTTTTGTCCATCCACACGATTCGACAAACTGCCAACTTCATCGTGTTCTTGGCCGCTGAACGAGAGAAATGGGCTGACACCGTTGACAACCCCCTAGAGCTTCCCCGTTTTGTATTTTGTGGTCATTCGTCATTTTTTCCCGACTGCGACTGGGGCGCGTCACGTTGTTCGAAGTTGGAAGTTCGGATTGAAGCAGCAGGAAACTTTAAGCGACGGGGCGACACTCCGCCCACTCAGACACATCTCGACTCAGACATTCCCGCCCTGGGCCTACGTCAAGTCGTCGACCTTGGCATCTCCAGGATGTCGGATTTCTCCCGCACGAATACCATACGTGATGAAGCGGCAAATGTAGGCACGCTTCGCACTCCTCGCACTCCTCGCGCGGGTGCGAGCAGTGCTCGGAAGAAGGAGCGGACGCGGACGGGCTGCTGGCGCTGCAGACGCAGGCGAAAGAAGTGTCAGTATTGGCTACCTGACTTTACACGCTCCAAAGTCCATTTGCCTGAGTTTCGTCTTGGTGGATGTCTGTGACCTGGCCTTATACACGCTGACACGTACCCTGCAAATCAAGGTGATGATCGTCGCCCGGTGTGTGGGCACTGTTTGGAAAGGGGAGAGACCTGCGAATGGGGCATCCGGCTCTCCTTTCGCGACGAGAATGTTCAAACTCTCCCGCCGAGTCACCCGTCCATGCGCCAGGATGGGACCCCTCAACGAGATGCCGCAATCGAGGTGCGGATGTTTACTTGTTCAAGCCGACGAGGTTGTGTATCAGGTTTACTGACCAAGGCATACAGATTGTTGACATCACCAACGAAGTTATCCGCGACTACTGGAGCGATGTCCTTGCGGTTGACGGAGACAAGGGTCCGAACGATGATGACGCCGGCTACATCGACAATGACAATGACATGCTCGACAACGACGTCGTAACGTCTGTCAGGAACGATGTAGCCGCCGGCTCAGCGCGAGTGGCCCGACAATCATCACCCTTCCCTTCATCGTCATTGACTCGTCCAGGGCATCTGGACCCTGGCGACATCATGTCGATGAGTGCCATTAGCGATCCTGGCCATGTCATGAACCATGCCAGCCCTGCGAGCGTCAACACATCACACTCTTACGATATGGTTCAGTCGGCAGCCGTACAGCTCTTGGACTTGACCCGGATGATGGATACCCGGCCAGCACAGAGTCCTCTCTCCAGGCATCTGCTGCCGTCTTCGCCCCAAGCAGTGATGAACGACATGCCCGAGATGGCAGCAATCAGTCCAGAGCAGCTTTTCGCGGATGATGGCATCTTCTTGCCCGGGTCGGCATATTTGGAGCTTCATTCCGCCCTGCGCCATCACATCTTCGATACTGCGCGTTCTGCGTATCCAAGCAGGTTGCCCACACCGGATCCTCCGGAGCCCCCTACGAACCACCATGTCAACCATGGGGTAGTAGCCGCAGCACCCACCACACAGCAGCACACTCAGAGTCACATCGCATCTTATGCAGTACCAATGGACCAAGGCGACCAGCCGTCCGACGGGACACCCAGGACCATCGAGCTGACGAAACATGAAGAGTACGTTCTGTGGAAGAACTGGGTGGATGAGATTGCAACATGGGTAAGTTGGCTGCTCTCCGGTCCATGAGGCTTGACACCCGCAAGTTAATATTCACCTTGTATGTAGCTCGATAAGTTTGACTACGCATGTCACTTCCAACGGAAGCTGCCAGCGCTGGCAAATGTGCATTTGCACCTTCGCTTCTCGATGCTCGCGCTGTCTGCACGCCAACTGGAGAGGAAACACCCAGAGCAGTCGTCCTCGGCGAGCCTTGCCCTGTACCAGGAAGCCGTTCACCAGTTGGTACCACAGCTGCAGACAAGGTCGACCGAGGTGGTGGCGTCATGCGTTGTGCTGTGTGTTTTGGAGATGATGAGTTGTGAGTACCTCCACATACATGTACAGACCCGAAGAGCCAGAAAAAGAGTCGTCACTAAACAGGATGAGATACATAGGTTCCCCTCCGATGTGGCGCCGCCACTTGGACGGATGCGCCTGTCTGATTCAGTCCCTCGGCATCAATGGCTTTTCTGGAGGGATGGAACAAGCTCTGTTCTGGTGCTTTGCTCGGATGGGTGCGTCCCGCGGACTACACCCCCATAGCCCCTTGCCTCCAACGGTGTGCTGACTTGACGGTGCAGATGTCTGCGGCGGTCTCATCTCGTCCGAATCAACGCTCATTCCCACCGCAAGCTGGACACCCAGGACATCGCTGGCCGAGGCCGTGGAGTTGTTTCGTCGGACGCCCGGTTGCGACATGTATGCCAACCTGGCCGTCTTCCTGTGCGCTCAAGCGTTGGACTTATTTGCGTGCGAAGACTCCGACGCTGAGTTCACTCGCCGCTGGAACGAACTGTTTACACACGTCGAGGCCTGGTACACGCAACGGCCGCCCGAAATGCGGTCCATTCTGAGCCAGCCAGCCGGCACGGGCACGGGGACGGTGAACAGCATGAGTGCGTCTGGCGCTGAGCCGTCCCCCTTCCCGACAATACTCTTCTCCAACCCACCAGCCATCTCGGGCAACCAGCTCTACCACACAACAGCTCTCATGATGCTGCAGAAAAAGCCCCGCCGCGCAGTGCCGCCGCCAAAATCGCGTTCCATCCTATGGCACGCCCGACGCATCTGCGCCATCTCCATGTGCAACACACACCACGGGTGCTGGACGAACTGCGTACAGCCGCTGTGGATCGCCGGACAAGTCATGTCTCACCGCGCAGAACACCAGGCGATCCTGCAGACATACGAGAGGATCGAGAGGGAGACGGGCTGGGGTACAGACTGGCGGGCGAAGGATCTCGAGGCACATTGGGCCGAGCTGGACGATGGCTGAGAAAAAGACCAACCGGGCAAACTTGGATTTCATTACCCATACCAGATACCCAGCTATCAACTTTACACACATCACCCCACTCCATCTCAAGCAGAAGCGCAATGCCCACCATCCACCCTCAAATCAGCCCCCGTCATGAACGAACTCCCGGCGCCCAGCAAGAATATGGCGGGGGCCTTGAAGTCGTCGGGCGCGCCCAGCCGGTTCAGCAGCGCTCCCGCCATCCAGATCTTCTCCAGCTCCGGAGCCGTCGCCAGCAGCTCGTCGGTCATGGCCGTGCGGATGTATCCCGGCGAGAGCGTGTTGATGCGGATGCCGTACTGGCCCCACTCCTGCGCCAGCGACCGGCACATTTGCTGGACGGCCGCTTTGCTGGTGTTGTATGCCGTGCAGGTCAGGCCCTGGTGATGAGTCCGGGGTGTTAGTCAGGGCCGTTCGGGTTTGGACATATCTGTGGTGATAGGGAAGTGGAAAGAGGACGAGGAATGGCTCACCCTGTTCGCGATCTGCCCCGACATGGACGCGATCAAGACGATGCTCCCTTGGACGCCATTCTTGACCAGTATCCTGGCCGTGTGCTTGGCTGTGAGAAACGTCCCCGTGACGTTGACTCGCTGGATCCGCTCAAAGTCGGCTTGCGGGTATTCGATGGCGGGCACCTTCTGCTGGATGCCGGCGCAGGCGATGCAGCCGTGCAGTGGCGCGCCGAGAGCAGCGGCCTCGGTATCGATCTCGTCGAACACTTGGGCTAGCGCCTCCTCGTCTGTCACGTCCAGCCTGCGGTAGGAGAAGCTGAGCTGTGATGCCTTGGCGATCTTCTGCAGGGCTGCCCACTCGGCTGCTGCTGGCTCGGGCAGGATGTCGAGGCATGCGACATGGCCGCCGGCTTCCAGGACGGCTCCTGCAAGCGTGATGCCGAGACCACGACCACCGCCGGTGATGGCAACTGTCTTGTTGGCAAGCGAGAACAGGGCGGAGTGTGAGGAGCTCGCTGGGGCGACTACCGGTGGTGTCGGACGGTCGACGGTGGGCGTTGTAAGCGCAGGCGACATGTTGTTCTGTGTCTAGGGGGGTTGTGGCGGAGGAGGAAGAGTCTGATGCTGACTGTGACGCGTGGAAGTTGGCGGTTTCGATTACACTGACATGATGGAAGCAGAGAGGGCCATCGATGGACGCTCCAAGAAGTTCTGATATAGGATCTCGCTGTATCTCCACCGGAGAGAATTGCCGAAACGGGCAATTCTGTCCAGTGTCATCATGCGTCAGTGGAGAGGGGGCAACTTGAAGCGATGGCAGGTCGAAGCGCGCATGCCGGACCGGCCAAAACAGGGATGTGCATCCATCTTCCCGTCAGCACGGAGTCCACACCTTGACATGACTGTGGGGCCCTGCGCTTACGGCTTCCTAAAACACCGATCAGGACAGGAGGGAATCCGGCATCAATTCTCAAATGGACAAACGGGTTGTCCTCTGAAGCAAACAGTCAATACGTCAACCAGCATGGCTACGCCGGGGGTGGATTGAACCGGAAGAGATGTTAAAAGAGGAACAATTTCGAGACTCTGGGGAGGAACCCCAAGACCATCAAAGCCGGTCTCTTCCATTTCCTACCCGAACCGTCACCTTGACACTCATCCAACCGTCAACACCATCCAGACACATCCAAACATGGCGCCGTCAGCAGTGAGCGCCGCTGCTATCGCGGACCTCCCGGTGAAGCTGTCCGGCAAACTCAACGGCCTGGGCGGTACCACCAACGATCTTCAGTTTCAGGATGTTCAGACGACAAAACTTGTGCTTGCTGCTTTCAGGTGTCTCATCGCCGATCTGTGCGAGCAATTCAAGGGCGGTCATCCAGGGTAAGCCGAACTTGGGAACTTAGACGGGGTGGTTGAGGTGGATGCACTTGCTGACTCTGGGGCTTGATGACTTGAAGGAGTGCGATGGGAATGGCAGCCATTGGAGTAGCGCTGTGGAAGTATGTGATGCGGTATTCTCCAGAGAACCCCAACTTCTTCAATCGTGATCGGTTTGTACTCTCAAACGGTATGTCACCTACATTGAACTGATGGGTCATTGGGTGTGTGCTGACCATGAGTCTTGGAACAGGTCACACCTGCCTGTGGCAATACACCTTCATGCACCTCGTCGGCTACAGGAACATGACACTCGACCAGCTCAAATCATACCACTCCACGCGGACCGACTCCATCTGCCCCGGCCACCCCGAGATCGAGCACGAGGGCATCGAGGTCACGACGGGACCGCTCGGCCAGGGCATCGCGAACGCAGTTGGCCTTGCCATGGCCACCAAACACCTGGCAGCCACCTACAACAAGCCCGGATTCGACCTGGTGAACAACAAGACCTGGTGCATGATCGGAGACGCCTGTCTGCAGGAGGGTGTTGGGCTCGAAGCCATCTCTCTCGCGGGACACTGGCGGCTGGACAATCTCATCGTCATCTACGACAACAACCAGATCACCTGTGACGGATCAGTCGACTTGGCCAACACGGAAGACGTCAATGCCAAGATGCGCGCGTCGGGCTGGGAGGTTCTTGAGGTTGAGGACGGAAACCACAACGTCGAGGGCATTGTCGCCGCTCTTGTCGCCGCAAGCTCGAGCAAAAGTGGGAAACCCATCTTCATCAACATCAAGACCACCATCGGCATCGGGAGCAAAGTGGCCGGCGACGCAAAAGCGCACGGCGCCGCCCTCGGCGCGGACGACATCGTTAGCATAAAGAAGGCCTATGGGTTCAACCCAGAGCAGCACTTTTTTGTGCCCGATGCCGTCTATGACTTCTTCAAGGATGTCAGGGGACGCGGTCGGCGTCTGGAAAGTGAGTGGGCAGAACTTGTGGCGGCTTATGGTTGCGCGTATCCGGACGAGGCATATGAGTTTGGTCTCCGTGTCAAGGGCGAGTTTCCCGAGGACTGGGCCAGCATGATCCCGGCCAAGGAAGACTTGCCTACAGCGCCCACCGCCTCGAGGAAGTCGGCTGGCCTGGTATGCAACCCGCTGGCTGCGAGACTGAGGAATATGATAGTCGGGACGGCCGATCTGTCGCCGTCCGTCAACATGATTTGGAAGGGGAAGACCGATTTCCAGCACGTAAGTTGTTGTTTTGCATGTACCTAGCGGGGTTGGGATGTAATGCTGACATGGTACACAGCCTGACCTTAAACCGACATGCGGCATCACTGGCGACTACACTGGCCGTTACCTTCACTGGGGTATCAGAGAGCATGCCATGGCGGCCATCTCGAATGGCCTTGCAGCCTTCAACAAGGGGACGATTCTTCCCGTCACGTCGTCATTCTTCATGTTTTACTTGGTTAGTCAAACACCATACGTACATAATGACTTCCAGCTTTCTCACAAGAACGCAGTACGCCGCCCCCGCCGTCCGCATGGGCGCCCTACAGCGTCTCCAAGCAATCCACATCGCCACGCACGACAGCATCGGCACAGGCGAGGACGGGCCCACGCACCAGCCCGTCGAACTCGCAGCGCTCTACCGCGCCATGCCCAACCTCCTCTACATCCGCCCAGCCGACAGCGAAGAGACAGCAGGCGCCTTCATCGCGGCCCTGTCCGCAACCGAAACACCGAGCATCCTCTCCCTCTCGCGTCAAAACCTCACGCAGTACCCACAATACTCGCGCCGTGAGGGCGTCCAGAAGGGCGCGTACGTCTTCATCGAGCAGGACAACGCCGACGTGACGCTGATTGGCGTCGGTTCCGAGATGGCGTTTGCCGTCCGCGCGCGGGAGGTGCTCCGCGAAAAGTACAACGTCAAGGCCCGGGTGGTCAGCTTCCCCTGCCAGCGCCTCTTTGAGCGCCAGTCGCGGGAGTACAAGGCCGAGGTCTTGCAGCTCTGGGCGGGGATCCCGCGGGTTGTCATTGAGGCGTATGCTGTCAATGGATGGGAGCGGTATGCTGATGCGGGCTATTCGATGAGTTCGTTTGGGCACTCGTTGCCAGGGGCTGCTGCGTACAAGTATTTTGGATTTGATGAGGAACGCATTGCGGGAAGGGTTAGTGAGTTTGTGAGGGAGGTGAGGGAAGAGGGTGTGGATTCGCTACGGGGGGGGTTTAGAGATCTGAATGTAAGCGAGCACTGATTCTGTTAATAATTAATAGCCTGTTGGATCAATCGGGAGTGTCGCTCGGTGTACTCAGCTGGCAACCAAATATGGCGTCGCCATCGACCTCTCTTCACACTGAATCCGACGCTGGAGCCGGACTGCAGCAATATCCAGCCCAGAATGTTGTATTGTTGACGGATGTGAGTTCCCCCAGCCAAAGACATGTTTGGCAGAACTCTACTGACAAGTCCCTCCAGTCATCGAGCCCCTGAGATCAACCAGCGGCTTGGATCCATGCCATCTTGGTTGGAAACAAGGCGACTGGGTGGGCAAGTTCTCATCTAAATGATGTAGAACATATAACACACACCAGCTCAAGAGTTCTTCATAACGTACCTCAACTAGCTACCCTCGATTACAGAGCCGTTAAGATAAACATCAGACTCACTCCATCGGGCCATGATCTCCAAATCAACTGTTGCTGACACCACCTCTGGATATACCCGCCTGCAACCTCCCCCCACCTATTATCATCCGCGATAGCATCCTGCCAGGCTGTGTTGTCAGATGTGGATCCAACCTTTTGTGTCCTGCGGGTATATCTGCCGCTGGGAGTTGCCAGAGTTACCTCCGGACTCAGCGCGTTGGTTCCGTTTTGCATACCTTCTCCTCCACAAACCACGATTTTGGCGCGGATTAACGTCATTCTTCATCCTATACCCGGCTATATTTGAAACATGCCGCTCTGGGCATTGGACGGCCGGTTAATATTACTGTAGATCTTGGTAGGTTAGAGTTACAATTTACCGATTTCCCGGAGATCCATTGCTCCATCGAGCATTGAGCAATGTCTTCCTTCCGGGTCCGTGGTGTTGGCAAACCCAATTTGGTTCATCTTCGAGCGAATGATCCCTTGGCATGGCTACGGAGCCTTGAAAACATGATGCCTTCCCCATCCTCTCCAGGAACACGGATCAATTTGTGTTACCTTCCTCCCCAGCAAAGAGTAACCCCTTACGATGCGGCTCTCGTTCGCTCTTTCTGCCACGCTGGTGGCCTTGGCCGCGGCCAAACCACATGCCAAGAGAGCCGCCATAGATGACTGCCTCACAACCGCCAAAGTCCCAGTTGACGCACTGAATTCAAGCGACTGGAAAGTCGACGTTCACACATTCAACCAGAGACTCCTCTACACGCCTGCTGCCATTGCGATCCCAAGCACCACAGAGCATATCCAGGCCGCCGTCTCGTGTGCCGCCAAGGTCGGAGTCAAGGTGACCCCGAAATCGGGCGGGCACAGCTACGCATCGTTCGGTCTCGGTGGCGAGGATGGCCATCTCGTTTTGCAGCTCGACCGCATGGACCAGGTCACACTTGACACGACCACTCAGATCGCGACGGTCCAGCCAGGAGCACGGCTAGGCCACGTCGCGACGCTGCTTTACAAGCAGGGGAAGAGAGCCTTCAGCCATGGGACTTGCCCAGCGTACGTCAGACAACTCACTGTCCCTATTCCGCCGTGTTTGGCTCCTAACATCCTAGGTACTCTTGACCGCAGTGTGGGTGTTTCTGGCCACTCGCTACACGGCGGCTTTGGCTTCAGCTCGCACACACACGGGTTGGCTGTGGACTGGATCGCCGGCGCGACAGTGGTGCTCGCCAACGGTACCGCGGTCAACGCCTCGGAAACGGAAAACAAGGACCTTTTTTGGGCTCTTCGTGGTTCCGGCTCCAACTTCGGCGTTGTGGCATCCTTCAGATTCAAGACCTTTGCCGCACCCTCCTTGGTCACCACGTTCGAGATCAACCTGGCTTGGACGAACTCGTCTGCGATTGTGGACGGCTGGGGGAAGCTGCAGGACTGGCTCAAGGCCGACATGGCCGAGGAGTTGAACATGCGGGTTTTGGGAAATGGGTACCAGACCCAGCTGCAAGGGCTGTACTACGGGAACTCGTCGAATCTGAAGACCGCCGTGCAGCCTCTTCTCACCAAACTCAACACGACGCTTTCGAACGTCCAGGAGTCGGACTGGATGACAGCGTTCCAGCACTACTCATACAGCCAGGAAACAGACATTACTCGTCCATACAGCCAGGTATGTCACACCCCTGAATCCGGGTGTGTTTTGTTCGTGCCCACTGACATGGCCAACCAGGGCGAGACATTCTACTCCAAGAGCCTAGTTACGTCAGCGCTCCCAGCCAACGTCCTAAAGAACGTCGCCGACTACTGGGTCAACAAGGCCCGCTCCAACCGCCGGTCCTGGTACATCATCATCGACCTATACGGGGGCGCCAACTCGGCCGTCACCAAGGTCCCGGCGGACGCCACTTCCTACGCCCACCGCGACCCCGAACGCGACCTCCTCCTTTACCAGTTCTATGACACCGCGTGGGGGACTTACCCGGCCGAGGGGTTTGATTTCCTCAACGGCTGGGTCAAGACCTTCACCGACGGGCTGGACGCGACGCAGTGGGGCATGTACATCAACTACGCGGATCCGCTGCTGAACCGCACCCAGGCGCAGGACGTCTACTACAGACAGAATCTGTCTCGCCTGAAGCAGCTCAAGCAGGCGCTCGACCCGGCGGAGGTGTTCTACTACCCGCAGGCTGTCGAACCGGCCAAGTAATAAGACGGCTCGGCGAGTGGCCATTTACATATTCGAGGACGTGGTGGGCTTAGATAGGTATAAACACTTCCGAGCCGTAAATTGCCGGTCTAGAATGATACGCACACGTTGGAAATCCGCGGGCGGTCCTATAGCGAAGGACGTTACAACAGCAAACCCTTTTCTCTCACGTTCTTTGGCGCTTTGTAACAACCCGTCCATCCCATCGAGCTCCCCTGGGAGTTTTGTGTTCGCTGGCGGCAGTCTTGATTCGCGCTAGTTTTCGTTAGTCCTGAGTTGTAGGTTGGAACGCGGATAGCCCTTCGGAAAAATTCGTACCACTGAAGGAGGGTGTTTTCCTGAGCAGTAGAGCTTGTTTCGTAGCGAGGACAACATGTGGTAGCAAAGTCGGCGATCTGGTGGAAGTATGAAGACCACCACGTCACGGCAGAGTTTGGACGGTGCAAGTGGACAAACTGCGGACAGGGCAAGTTCCCTCCTCTCCCCTCCTCTCCCCTCCTCTCCCCTCCTCTCCCCTCCTCTCCCCTCCTCTCCCCTCCTCTCCCCTCCTCTCCCCTCCTC